>CAWUFW010022264.1:0-99567 GCA_963921515.1 Calotriton arnoldi | reverse complement strand
ATGTCATCAGTGATGTCATCAGTGATGTCACTGACCATGTCATGAGTGATGTAATATGTGACGTCATCAGCAGTGCATTGTGGGGCGCGAGTTATAGTTAGCTGAACTAACTATAACGGGGGAATTTCATGGGTTTTGTACGAGTGAAATGTCCAACTAACTATAACTGTCCCTAAAACCTATGGTTTTTTCAGTGAATTTCAAAGGTTTTTTAAATGCTAATTTCTAACTATAACGTGTCTGAAACCTATGGTTTTTTCTGTGAATATATATATATATATATATATATATCATGCAAACGTGATTTCATGTGCTACAAAAATAAACTGAATAAAAGAGACGCATCCCAAGCCACCCAGGTGGCAACCAAATTATTGCAATACAAATTTGAAAATTAAAAAACTAATCACTGCACATAATTTTAACTGAACAGTAGCAGTATTTCCTAGCAGGTGTACATAGTACAGGTGTGGAGACATTTTTTAGTTATGTACATAATGGGAAAATATGATTCCTATTTGCACAAAGAAAGGGACTATTGGATTTTAATTGCAGCAACCCAAATACCTACTTTAAACACACAAGGATTTAAAAAAATCAAGATGATGAATGAAAAATAAAAAGTATTGGCGAAGGAAAATATATTGGTGCACCAGCCCGGTCAGTGAAACACCATTCTTTTGAAGTAGATGTGCACATGTGAACAGGTGAAATGACGCCAGTCACATTGCAGGAGAGCTAGTGGTTGCAATGGGCTGACGCATTGCCCTTTGCTGAATGCTGTGATGGGTGAAAATAACATGAAAGAGAGCCAAACAGACTAAATGAGTAAGAGGTATGAGTCAAAGTAGGTTATGCTATGTAAAACTTACTTATACAGCACCAGTACACCGATGTTTCTTGGTACTATAATAACCTAACCATAGTGACAGTGGCAGAGTTAATTTAAGAATAAGTATGTTTTCAAGTGTAATAAGTGAAGATTTCGGATTAATGGATAAGGGTAGAGAAGTATTATTCATATTGTCTGCAATTGAGAAGGCACTGTTGCCCAAGGTGACAGCTTTAGGGATCCTGAGAAGAAACATATCATTCAACCTTCAACTCAGGGGGGACCTGCCCCAGCAGAATTGAAATGCTATAAAATATGGGATGTGTTGGAAGACAGCTCTATGCACTATGAACTTAATAACAATTCTTTAATGGACTGGAAGCCTATGTAATTGTTTTAAGAAAGGTTAAATATTTTGGTATTATGGAACCCTGCAAATCAAACAGGCAGCCACATTGTTTCAGTGATTTGTCACCGGCTGATAAGAGTTGCATTGCCGTTATCAAGGCGAGACTGAACATATGCGTTGATCAGAGGAACATGGAATCTTTTATGTGTGACTGGCAGAGTATTTCATGTGGTTTTCAAATGGAAAAAGCAGGTGCTTGAAATCTTGGAAGCATAAGGGCCTAATATAAGTTAGCATCAGGATAGGTTCCCAAATATTACATCGTTGTGTAGAAGGAGGACAGGGGTCTATCATTGAAGGCTAGGTCAGACAAATCCAGGGCTCCTGTGCCCTCAGAAATAATTGGCAGCTCAGTCTTAGCTGGATTTAATTGCAAGCAGTTCTGTGACATCCATGAGCGTACCAGAAGACTCTGCGCTAGGAAAGAAGTATTATATTGGTCCATCACAACCCCAAAGATCAATTGTGTGTCTTTTGTGTACATATAACATTTCACACTCCTTTTCTTCAACAGTTGGGCTAGAGCATGGGTACTCACAAACTTTCTGTCGGGGGCCAAAATTACAGTGTGGTTTGTGGCCGAGGGCCGCACCGGTAGGGGTGGGGTCAGTGGGGGGTGTGGTCAGTGGGGGGGGCGGGGCTAGAGTACAAAAAATCAAACCCGTTTCAAAACATTAGATAATGCAACAATGCTGTATTTTAAAAGTTGATGTAACTACAAAGAGCACATTTTGATAATACATTTTTATTAGCAGACAATAGCAATCTTAGGAGGCATTGCATAGCTTCATACACACTTTGACCCCAATTCCATCACAGTCTCTCTCTCGCAGTCAGTCTGTCTCTCTCTCTCTCAGTCAGTCTCTCTCTCTCTCTCTCTCTCTCTCTCTCTGTCAGTCAGTCTCTCTCTCTCTCAGTCAGTCAGTCTCAGTCAGTCAGTCTCTCTCTCAGTCAGTCTCTCTCTCAGTCAGTCTCTCTCAGTCAGTCTCTCTCTCTGTCAGTCAGTCTCTCTCAATCAGTCAGTCTCTCTCTCAATCAGTCAGTCTCTCTCTCTGTCAGTCTCTCTCTCTCTCTCTCTCTCTCTCTGTCAGTCAGTCTCTGTCAGTCAGTCTCTCAGTCAGTCAGTCAGTCTCTCTCTCTCTCAGTCAGTCAGTCTCTCTCTCAGTCAGTCTCTCTCTCAGTCAGTCTCTCTGTCAGTCTCTCTCTCAGTCTCTTTCTCTCTCTCAGTCAGTCAGTCTCTCTCTCCCTCAGTCAGTCAGTCAGTCTCTCTCACTCTCTGTTAGTCAGTCTCTCTCTCAGTCAGTCAGTCTCTCTCTTAGTCAGTCTCTCTCTCAGTCAGTCAGTCTCTCTCTGTCAGTCAGTCTCTCTATGTCTCAGTCAGTCAGTCTCTCTCTGTCTCAGTCAGTCAGTCTCTCTCTGTCTCAGTCAGTCAGTCTCTCTCTCTCAGTCAGTCAGTCTCTCTCTGTCTCAGTCAGTCAGTCTCTCTCTCTACTCTCTTTCCACTATCTCTCCACTCTCTCTCCACTCTCTCTCCACTGTCTCTCTCCAATCTCTCCACTGTCTCTCCACTCTCTCTCCACTCTCTCTCTCTACTATCTCTCTCCACTCTCTCTCCACTCTCTCCCCACTCTCACTCCACTCTCACTCCACTCTCTCTCTCCACTTTCTCTCCACTTTCTCTCTCTCTCCACTCTCACTCTCTCTCTCCACTCTCTCTCTCCACTCTCTCTCTCCACTCTCTCTCTCAACTCTCTCTCTCCACTCTCTCTCCACTCTCTCTCTCTCCACACTCTCTCTCTCTCTCTCCACTCTCTCTCTCTCCACTCTCTCTCTCTCTCTCCACTGCCTCTTCACTCTCTCTCCACTTTCTCTCTCTCTGCACTCTCTCCTCTCTCTCTCTGGGGGGCCATGGGTACATTACCTGCAAGGTCCGCGGGCCGCCAAGGAAGGCCTGCCGGGCCGCTGGCAGCCCGCGGGCCATACTAGGAGTACCACGGGGCTAGAGGGTTCATGTAGATATTGAATAACAGAGGAGAAAGCATCCAGCCATGAGGGACACTTCAATTGAGAACTTTGGGTTTGTACACATTCACAATTGCCATGATTTGATAACTATATTTTAATTCATGATTTTTTAACATAAGGCTTGCAAGGCAGCGAAAGCTGGCCCTTGGCCAGACCTAAAATGTACTTGATGCATACATCAACATACATGAACCTCATATTAGCACCTACATACCTTATTCATTTTTCAACCACTGCTTAGCCTCTTTCGCAGACCAATGTTATAACTGTTTTATGGTGTCTTTGAACATTATATTTCTAGGAGGAGTTGTGAGGTTCTCTAGGTACCTGATTTGCGAATGTGCAGGGAGTCTCTTCTGATTTTGAAAGAGAAACGAAAACAAATACAATGACCTGGTGCAAACGCCATGAAGTTCCCACTCTCACTTATCAGTGGGATCAGTTTTACACAGTAGTAGGATCAGTGGCGGCCGGCACGGATCGGGGGTCGTGGGAGGGTTGGTGAGGGGGTTAAAACGAAAGGAAAAAAAAACCCACTTACCTGATTGTCGGGTCTCTCCTCTGCTGTCCATCTGTCATCTCTCCAGGCCGGGACAGGGAAGCGGGAAGCACCCAGCTCCCAAGCTCCCCATAGCCAATCACAACTCTGCACTGCAGCGTTGTGATTGGTCTGAGCGCCGTGGTTCGGTGCTCAGCCAGGGAATGGGGGCCTGGGCATTTTCTCCATGCGTGCTGTAATGCAGCCTGCATGGAGAACATGCAACGTGCGCATGACTGTTTGGCTGGCCTGAGAGGGCTGGCCCAACATTCATATGCACGTAGGGACTGCAAACCACTCCCCCATGACCTGCTCTGCAAGCAGAGCATCCCTGCCCCCTGCAAAGCTGCTGCAGCAGGGAAACATAAAATGCTAATAACGAGTTATCATTTTATATTTCCTTTATTTCACTGCTCCAAAGTAGTTGAGCGGCGCTACTTCGCCTTAGCGGAGGAGCCACCCCTGAGTAGGTTCAGGTTTACACAGTAATAAGCAGGGCTACTGGAATTATGCGATTGTGCGGCTGCAGCGATTTTAGCGTAGTTATAGATATGCGGCATTTGCCACAATCCATCATCTGCTGCAGAATCTTCAGATTTTAACATTAAACATTTTTGGTTCTAGCTCAAATGGCTCAAAAGTTACTAAAAATGCAGCAAAACGTGTTGCTGCACACTGAAAGGCTCTTTTCAAAGCTGGAAAAGTCACCTTTTTGTTGCTTATTGCTATATTTGGGTATTAAAATTGTACTAATGCCCACACAGTGTTATCAAGTTTAAAACTGACAAAATAATGAAGTAATACTATTAAAAAAAAGTGCTGCATTATGCAGCATAATTTGCTGTTTCTTGCCGCATAATTTACTCATTCCTGCCTCATAATTTGGCCCTCTCCAGTCCCATAATTCCAGTGGCCCTGGTAATAAGTCAAGACTTCTCTTCCAGAACTTACCCTTTCACACACCATGCTATTTCATTTGAGTGTAGCTTTACAATGATAACTTGCTTGTGACATAGTGCTAGATACAAGATTTCAACCATTTATTAGTGCTGTACATTAAAAGATTAGAGGCCTGATTTAGAGTCTGGTGGACAGGTTACTCCATCACAAATGTGACAGATATCCTGTCTGCCATATTACAAGTACCATAGGTTAAGATGCACTTGTAATATGACAGACGGATATCCGTCATGTTTGTGACGGAGTAACCCATTTGCTGAGCTCTAATCGGGCCCTAAATCAACCTACCTAGGTTCAAGCACTGCTGATCAGCATTTATGTCAGTGGCAACCATTTAACTCACTGAGACATCCTCCCAGTTATTGAACACTAGCCTGCTTCTGCAGCAGTCTTTATCATAATTGCAAGTAAATGGTGTTACTATTTTTATTTGACAGTATATAGTTTTCTTTTGCCTTATGTGTGTAACTGCTGTAACTTCCATGAGGCATAATAGAACACTGCCTATGATCACTCCACAATGGCTCATTACAACTGTCAATTGCGCACACAGTCAGGAAATGTGTGCACACAGACATGCTATTACCGCACACAGAAAAAAATTATTAGAGGGAACATTGGTTGTGGGTGATGGGTGATCCCAAACTTTCAAAAGCCATTTCCACTGCTAAGGCTTTTGAACAGTCTGAAAAATGGATGCACACTGTTAGAGATGTGAACAACAAGTCAGACAAAAATGAAGAAGTGTGTGCTATCAAACGTCCGGATGATCAAAAGAATGATACAACTAATTCTACTGTTTATACACCTCGTAATATGAATTATAGTAATTATAAGAAATTAGATAGAAATGACAGAAATGCTGTTTGTTACAGGTGTGGCAGCAAAACACACATGGCATCATTTGGAGGATGCCCAGCATTAAACAGGGAATGTAGAAAGTGTGGAAGGATGGGTCATTTTTCAAATGTGTGTAGAGATCAAAAGAAATTTGTTCCTCAAGTTCGCGGAAAAGTTTCCTGCACTTTAGAAAGGGACGGGAGAGACATAAGTGTGAGTGTATTACTTCCTTTGAGAACAAAGGTTTTGTAGTTTCTTTAGTTGAGAGAATTCCTAATGTTAAAATTACGGAAGACATGCTTGTTAGAAACTCTCCCATGTGCACTGTTGAGATTTCTGGTGTGGATCTAAGTCTCATGGCTGACTCAGGTTCTCCATGGACTATTATATCTAAAACATATTTTATAGAAAAACTCAGCTCTGTTTTTGAGATAAAAGAGATTTTTCCGCCTGATATAACAGCAGAAAGTTATGATGGCACCAAGATTGATATGGTTGGTTACTTCAACACTAAATTACGCTTTAAAACCAGGATAGCACAAATAAAATTGTATGTTTCAGTCAAGGGAGTGAATGTACTTGGTTGGAAAGACCAATGGAAGCTTGGCATAATTTTAAATCCAAGGTCGAAAGAACCTGTTATGTTGGATGAAACTGTGTGTTACAAGAATATTTCAGTTACAGGTTGTGAAAACAAGGAAGTTTTCATAAAAGACAAGTATAAAGAGGTATTTACTGATACGTTAGGAAAGCTCAAGGAGTACTCACACCACATTAAACTTAAGAGTAGGCCTGGGCGGAAAACTACGCTACGCTCGCGTAGTTTGCGAAGTTTGCGCTTACTTCGCACAACGCGAATTGCACGTAGCACAGTGCAAACACGCGTAGCGTAGGTGCAGCGGTCATTTTTGCTTGCTCGCGGTCCTCAACGTCAAGTTGGCGACCGCGAGCAAGCAAAATGACATCCCGGCGAGACTTTTTCTCGTTCGCGATCAGCAACACAAGTTGCCGGTCGCGAGTGTGGAAAATAAACCTCCCGGCGAGATTCTCAACGCGGGAGGTCAGGTTTCTCATTGCGAGTGGTCGCGTATGCTCGCGACCGCTCGCGATGAGAAACTACCAGTCTACTCGAGCGGCAGTAAAAGACAGCTCGCACTGTGCAAGATGCCGTTTTCAATGATTGCACAGTGCGGACAAGCATCCGGCACTGTGTAATCATTGCGAACACGCACTATGCAGTTCGCGTAGTGCTACGCGAAGCTCGCGTAGTGCGAACTTCACTTTGCGTAGCTTCGCGAAGCGCTACTTCGCGAACTACGCCCAGGGTTACTTAAGAGTAATGTCATGCCAGTCAAACAAAAGCTTAGAAATGTACCAATTAATGTTAGGGAGGAGTTAAAGAACATGCTTGGTGAACTGGTATCAGAAGGCATCATTGAGCCTATTGACTCTTCTGAATGGGTTTCACCCATTGTTTTGGTTCGTAAACCGGACCAAAAATTGAGAGTATGTGTCGACTTGAGAGCACTTAATGCAGGAATAGTGGTTGACTGTCACCCTCTCCCAAATATAAATGAGGTGGTGTCCATGTTAGAGGGTGCCAAAGTTTTTTCCACTCTCGATTTAAGGTCAGCATATCACCAGATTCCACTTACAGAAGAGTCCAAAATGTTAACTGCTTTTCATTACTCCACAAGGTTTGTACCAGTATACGAGAATGCCATTTGGGTTGGCCTCGGTCTTCCAGAGAGTCATGTTTAATATCTTTAGGGATGTAGATAATTTTGTCAAATGTTTTCAGGACGATATATTAATATTTTCTACCAATGAGGATGAACATCTGAAACACCTGTCAGAGGTATGTGAAAGATAAAAAAAAATGGCCTGACCCTTAAGGCACATAAATGCAAGATGTTTAAAAAAAATGTGGAGTATTTGGGTCACACTCTTACAGGTGATGGAGTAGTTCCAAAAAAGTCTAATGTAGAAGGTATCATAAATGCCCCCGCTCCAACTAATAAGGAGCAATTGTTGTCTTTTGCGGCCATGTGTGAATTTTATAGCAAATTTGTAACTAATTTTACCACTAAAATGGAGCTTTTAAGAAAACTTTTAAGGCATAAGACAATATTTGAGTGGGGAAAAGAGCAGCAAGAAGCTTTTACTACTATCAAAGAAGACATTGTTAATGCCCCTACATTGAGACCGTTCTGTATGAACAAGGAGTGTGTCATAACCGTTGATGCCAGTCTATATGGCATAGGGGGTGTACTATCACAAAAATGTGGCAATGAAGAATGGAATGTTTGCTTTGCTTCACGAACGTTGAATGAAACTGAGCGAAGGTATGCTGACATCGAGAACGAGTTGTTGGCGTGTGTGTGGACAATAGAGCACTACCGCAATTTTGTCTGGGGAAGTAAGTTCACTTTAAGGATGGATCACAAACCATTAGTTAATAGCTTATCACCTGGTGGTGGCTGGAATTCTACTGCGCGCATTGCCAGATTGACCTCGAGGTTGCAAGAATACTGTTTTAAAACCGAGTTTGTTCCAGGGAAAAACAAAGTTACTGCAGATTTCATGTCGCGCCATCCTTGTAAGGTACATCCCACCGAAAATGTTGATGATTGTGAAATTGTTACCACTATTCAAGATGTTGTTGTTGGAGGTTTCGAAGGCATTTCCGAGGAGAAATGGAAGTTAAGTGAAATGGAAGATTCATTATGGCAATCTGTTAAGAAACATATTTTGGAGGGTTGGCCCAGGAAAAAGGATATTAGCGAAGAACTCAAGCCTATGTTTAATGTAGCAGAGGAACTAGAGTTAGAAGGAGACATAGGGGGGATATTCACAAGGACTTATCGCCGAGTTATCGCCACCTTAACGCATCAAAAGTGGAGATAGATTTAATGCCCCATTCACAAGCGGGTGCAAACTGCAGACAACACAAGTATTCCCGCGATAACTGCCGCAAAATTTACCTCCACGGGTGACACCACCAACTAACCCTAATGAGATGCAGAGTAGGCGTTCCTGTGCAAAAACACACAAAAACACCACTACACCACTTTCACAACGAACTGCCAGATCTGTGATGCGAACCAAAAACAGGCAATAAGCCGCGGTAGCAGCAGGGAATTAACACCTGCCTTCTGCTGGTGTTAAGCAGGACGACTACCTGCTGCATGAAAGGGAGCCCAGCCAAGAGCCACATCTGAAGACCCACAGATGCCATGGAGACAATGATCATGCAGCTCGGAGACCCATGAGGGCCACAACACCCAACGCCACAACCCCCAGGCCCGCCACCACCCCCAGGACCCCCACCGCCCCCCGGACCACCACAGAGGCAGCGTACACAAAGACAGCGAACCCACCGTAAACGCACCAGCCACACAGACCGAACGCCAGAGGAGGACATTGCCCACTACAGGCCCAAAAGGACAACCATCCCCCGCATCCTGACCCACATCGCCCACCTGCTGACAGTACCAACACAGTGGACAACGAACATCCCTCCGCAGACAAAGCTGCCGGCTGTGCTGCACATGTTGGCCTCTGGTACCTCCCAACCCACAACTGCCAGAGTCGGAGGAGTCTCACAGCCAGCCCCATCCAAGTTCATCACACCTGTCCTGGATGCCATCATCAGCCTGGTACCCCAGCACCTCCACTCCACCCACCCTGCGCAGGAGCAGCTGGAGACCAAGCAAGGCTTCCACGCCATAGCTGGATTCCCTCACGTGTCGGGGGCAATCAACTGCACACATGTACCCCTCGTGCCCCTTGCCGACACTGCACACAACTACTTCAACAGAAAGCACACGCATCCCATGAATGTGCAGGCAATAGTGGACCGCCCGGAACTCCTCAACAATGTTGTGGCCAACTCCCCAGGCAGAGTGCATGATTTCTACATCTCCCGACAGTCCATCATCAACCAGCGCTCCCAGGATGGCACCTATGGTAATGCAGTGCTCGTTGGTAAGTCCAAAATGAACACACCACACACCTCCACCCCACAGTCATGCAACTCACGACACTGGCAATGGGCACGCAGCACAACTACATTCAACATGCCACACAACATGCCAACCGACCAGACACGACAACACGACTCCATTGGGAACCTGGGCTTGCGATGCCCACAACCCAGCCACGGCATGGCACCACAGCCACACAATAGCAGGATGTGAGGAGAGGCTTGGAGCAGGCATGTGCGAAAGTGGCAAGTGACTAATGAATGAGAACCTGCCCAATGCCAGGTGTGGCGTGTAGGTGGCGGACAGACTTCAGTGTGCAAACCACGGAAATGGCCATGTGGACATTAACTGCTGATGCATGAAGTGTAGTGGCCAGTGGATGCTACCATGTCCCCACAGGTTGTGGGGCAGAATGCGGAAATGTCACACGTTACGTCCCCCCCTGTATGCGCGGGGGAGTTGGTTGGCCCTGCCTATGCCAGGCCTGCATAGGGGTGTGAATGAAAAGCCCTTCGCACTGGGCGTGGTTCTCTTTCGGAATGGCCAACGCATCTGCCAGGGCGGTGCCTCCCAGCCCGCCACGAGGCCGGCGCCGGGCACGGCGGGGCCTGCGTCCCTGTGCGCCTGCTGCACCACGGGCCGCTGGTCCCCAGACCCGTCATGCCTGCCCCAGCACACCAAGGAGGCTCCGCTCACCTGCCGACACCAGCGTGTGTCAAAGAGGGCCCACCATGTGCCGGTGCAAGCTCCAGGCCCCAGTCCCGCGACCTCTGCAGCCTCCGCAGACCATCGCTGGCCTCCACGGCGCTGGCCCACAGTACTCCTTTTTCATTGACATACTCCACCAGCGTACTCTTCGGCCCAGTTGTTGGCACATGTCGAACCGAGTCGTGAGTTCTGAATGGCAGTGACCAAAGGTCTGTGGCAGCGTCCACATCACTATACTCCCTCCAATCAGTGAAGCCAAAGTCTGCATCGCAGGCCTGCGACACGTGGTGCCACTAACCCTGTTCAACGCAAGCCGGCGACACTTGGATGAGGGCTCAGGCCTACACTGCCGTCCAGTAGGTCCCACATGTGGAACTGTGTCCTGAGTCTTGAATGGCAGTGACCAAATGTTAATTGCCGCGTTTATATCACTGAACTCCCTTCGATCAGTGTCCCAGACCCTGCATCGCAAGCACACGCCACATGTCTGTGGGCCCGTTCTGACCGCTGCCCCCGGCCTACACTGCGGTCCAGTATGTCCCACATCCAGCACTTAGTCGTGATTCATGAATGGCAGAGTCCATACCAGTGAACGCACGGAGAGGAGTAAGAGGCCACTCAGTCCGATGAAAGCCGTATCCTAGTCACGGAGGTGACCAAACACTAGCAACAACTGACCTGGTGCCACTAACCCTGTTCACCGCAAGTCTGCGTCCCGTGGTGCCACTGAACCTGAACTACGCAGGCCGGTGGGACCATCCAACGTAAGCCGGCAACACTCGGTGAATGGCCCCTGCTGACCGCTGCCTCAGGCCTACACTGCGGTCCAGTAGGTCACACATGTGGAACTGTGTCTTGGGTAAGATATGGAGGAGTCCACACCATTGGACACGCCTCATCGCAGGCGGCATCCCTATCAGCACTGGTGCCACTAACTCTGTGCGCAATGAGTCATGGGCACTTTCTGGTTGGACTTTGGTGGCGTCAGAGTCCATGGCCTGGGGGTTGTCTGCATCATCTGGCTGGGCCGGACTTGGTGTCCGACATGTGTCTGTTCCATTCATCTCCACCATAGTGACTGTTTCAGCGTGGTTCTGCCCTCTGCATCATGCCCTGGGGGTACACCTTCCACTGTCCACCGAGACACTCCGCGACAACCCCCTTTGACATCTACGAGATCCTGCTCTGCTCTCGTGACCCTGCCCCAGTTCACTGCAAGTCAGCGTCCCGTGGCGGTAGGCCAGTGCAGGACGCTGTGCATCCGGGGCCACTAACTCTGTGCAGCTCAAGTCATGGAGCCTTTATGGTTGAATGGTTGTGTCCTTTACGATGTACACTTTTGTCGTTTTTTGACTGCACCAGGCACTCCATGACGGCTGGTGTACACACACCCCACACACATCCAACACAGGTGTCACTCGACATGTGAGCCTGCTAATAAAAGTGGCCGGGCGCACGTGCCTGTAGCCATTCACACCATCTAAGCAAGTGTGTCCGTGTGGTCATTATGTCAGCATGATGGGCCCGAGCCCTGCAACATCACAGTGTGCTGTCTTCAGCGGACGATACCATGTCACCTCAGCAGTGGCTAAGACCTTGGACATGTAGCTTCGTCCGCCCCCCCTTGCATGCACAAGCGGCGTGTGCTGGTCTGGCGTACGTCAGGTCAGCGCCGGGGTGTGCTGATTCGGCAGGGGGATCAGGGCGTGGCTCTGGTCTGGCCTTGAGCAGGAAGTGCAGTAAGCGTGTCTCTGTGTTGAAGTGTTGTCGCCACCAGGGCCACAGTAGTCGATGTTGCAATGTAGCATGCACCCGGAGTGCGGGCCCGCACGTATGGGGAAATGTAGGAGCGCAAGACCGCTCGGGGTCTTGGCTCATACATGCCAAGTGTTGTGTGTATCAGTCCTGTGGCTGCATGAGTCAGATGCCTAGCCTCAATCGCAGTGCGATCACAGCCAGCCATGGACTGTACACCTGTGTCCGCCCTGTCCAGACCATTGGCCTACACTCACGTGGCCGCACACCCTCAACGGCCAGCATCACGATGTTGTTGGCATGCCGCTGGACATGCGCAGACTGGCATGACAATGTTGTGCCGTAGGAGTGCACGTGATGCAACCGCGCAGCGCACACAAGTGTGAGGGCTCGTGGGAGGGAGAAGTAGCTGTGAGGCAACGTAACACACAGTGAGGCCGCTCATGTGCCACGTGCTCGGCATATCATCCATGATTCCCTGGGTCGCAGACATCCCACACCACCCACGACAGGACTCTGCACATCTCCTGTATGCAAGCAGATGGTAAACTGACTGTAGGGATGAAAGGTCCTTTTTCTGGACTATCAGGCGGAAGCACATCTTCAGCTCCGAGCTGGGACTTGCATGTGCCCAGCAACCCCTGACAGATACGATAGCATTTGCTGACGACTCCCACACTACGCACTGCCCGATGTGAGACCAACGTGTACACATCCCACACACAGAAGTCCTTGGTCGTAGTTAGCGTGCGTGAAATGGCCTTCACACGTACTCCCACCCCATCCCAGGCCTGCACACGTTGCACACAGACACTGCTCATTGATCCGAGCTGTGGCATTTCATCCACAGGACTGGCGCAGGTCAGCACAGTGCCGCTTTAGGCAGAGCCACTGACGCAATGGCAGACCATCCCGGACACATGCACAACCCCAGTCACGTGGACGGGTACCGTGCACGTCTGCTGCATGTACTGGGGGCACTGCCATTGGCAGTGCTGCGGATCAGTTACCGGTTAAGCTTCCGCCTTGCCAACGTCACCTGCGTTCAGCCTGTGTTGCATTGTCGCTCGTGCATATTCGAGTGGACCATGGATGTCTGCCTCTCCAACGTAACGGTAGCTGAACTGGATTTCGACGTGTGTGTGCGTCCCCTGTTGGCCCACGACCAGGAGTGTCACCGTGATGCCCGTTTATGGCATGCCTGGATGATTGGCATGCATACTGGCAACTGGACCTGGGAGATTGCACGACTCGTCGTGTGCGGTGACCACATTGAGCCGCTCCCCTATTGGGCTTTAGTGCCAATTGGGGCCAGGGGTTGGAGTCAGCACATCTGTCCGGGACAGCTGATGGGTTACGTCGCCGACATGTTAGATGTAGTCGACAACGAGCTCATATTGGAAATGTTGGCCTACGCTGCTGCACTCGCGTTCATGGACGAGTGACAACGTACCTGCAGCCTCAACTGAATGTGACCCATTGCACATGTCCCGCGCCTGGTTGCATGTTGGGGATCTGGTCACATGTCCCAAGACGACAGTGGACATGGCTGCATTGGCCTGGACTCCATGCGCGGACAACCAACTCTGTGTTGGGGTGTTGTCACCACCAGGGCCACAGTAGTCAATGTTGCAATGTAGCATGCACCCGGAGGGCGGGCCCGCACATACGGGGAAATGTAGGAGCTCAAGACCGCTCGGGGTCTTGGCACATGCATGCCAAGTGTTATGTGTATCAGTCCTGTGGCTGCATGAGTCAGATGTCTAGCCTCAATCACAGCGCGATCACAGCCAGCCATGGACTGTACACCTGTGTCCGCCCTGTCCGGACCATTGGCCTACACTCACGTGGCCACACTCCCTCAACGGCCAGCTTCAAGGTGTTGTTGGCATGCCGCTGGACATGCGGGGACAGGCATGACAATGGTGTGCCGTAGGAGTGCACGTGATACAACCGCGCAGCGCACACAAGTGTGGGGGCTCGTGGGAGGGAGGAGCAGCTGTGAGACAACGTAACACACAGTGAGGCCGCTCATGAGCCACGTGCTCAGCATATCAACCATGATTCCCTGGGTCGCAGACATCCCACCCCACCCACGACAGGCCTCTGTACATCTCCTGTATGCAAGCAGATGGTAAAGTTACTGTAGGGATGAAAGGTCCTTTGTCTGAACTATCAGGCGGTAGCACATCTGCAGCTCCGAGCTGGGACTTGCATGTGCCCAGCACCCCCTGACAGATACGGTAGCATTTGCTGGCGACTCCCACACTACGCACTGCCCGATGTGAGACCAACGTGTACACATCCCACACGCAGAAGTCCTTGGTCGTAGTTAGCGTGCGTGAAATGGCCTTCACACGTACTCCCACCCCACCCCAGGCCTGCACCCATTGCACACAGACACTGCTCATTGCTCCGAGCGGTGCCATTTCATCCACAGGACTGGCGCGGGGCAAGACAGTGCCGCTTCAAGCAGAGCCACTGACGCAATGGCAGACCATCCCGGACACATGCTCAACTCCAGTCACGTGGACCTGTACCATGCACGTCTGCTGCATGTACTGGGGGCACTGCCATTGGCAGTGCTGCGGATCAGTTACCGGCTGAGCTTCCACCTTGCCAACGTCACCTGCGTTCAGCCTGTGTTGCATTGTCGCTCGTGCATATTCGAGTGGACCATGGATTTCTGCCTCTCCAACGTAACGGTAGCTAACCTGGATTTCGACATGTGTGTGCGCCCCCTGTTGGCCCACGACCAGGAGTGTCACCATGATGCCCGTTTATGGCATGCCTGGATGTTTGGGATGCATGCTGGCAACTGGACCTGGGAGATTGCTCGAGTCATCGTGTGCAGTGACCACATTGAGCCGCTCCCCGATTGAGCTTTAGTGCAAATTGGGGCCAGGGGTTGGAGTCAGCACATCTGTCCGGGACATCTGATGGGTTACGTCGCCGACATGTGAGATGTGGTGGACAACGATCTCGCATTGGAAATGTTGGCCTACGCTGCTGCACTCGCGTTCATGGACGAGTGACAAGGTACCTGCAGCCACAACTGAATGTGACCCATTGCACGTGTCCCTACGCCTGGTTGCATGTTGGGGATCTGGTCACATGTCCCAAGACGACAGTGGACATGGCTGCATTGGCCTGGACTCCATGCGCGGACAACCAACGCGGGTTGGCACTGACTTGTGTTGGTGATGGACTCCCCCGGGGTGGACATGGGCGCTTTCCAACGTTCCTCATTCAGACATGCTGCTGCATTGGTCTGCATGTCGTTGCACTTCTCTTGGCCGTACTGACACGCAATTGTTGATAAAGTTTCTGCACCTTCACTTGTCTCCAACTGTGTTGAGTGTTGATTTGTATGCCAATGTGTGTGTCACGGCCTATCTGGGTCCCTGCCATACGTGCATTGCTACCCCATCAGGGCTGTGGGTTGGTACTTGTGCATTATCATGTCCCTTTTTCGTGCTTTGCCAGATGCGTATGGCCATTTACCGGCCACAAGCGGGTGCACTTGTGTCCTGTGTTCGGTTCTGCAAATGTTGCTGTTTGTACCACATTGTGTTCGATGTTGGGGTGCTCTGCTTCCTATGTGTGTGTGCTGCATTGTGTGTGAGATGTCCCTTCAGCTCTGATTTGGCTCACCCTTCTCCCTTTCAGGCAGTGTAGTTTTCACTTCTGTGCTTGTTCAGTGGTGTGATATTGCCGGGTTGTGTGACTTGTGATCTTGGTTGGTGTTGTTACTCTTGGGCATGGTTTGTCTGCAGTTGTGCTGTGCTTAATTGTGCATGTGTGCCATTGTGCCCATCTCCCCCGTCCCCCAGTCCCTGGTCGTTCCTCTCCCTGTTGCTGTTGTGTCTGTTGATTTTGAGCAGTTTCCGGTCCCCGACTCCTGCCACCATCTCCAGACTGATGTGGTGGACACCATTTCCTCCATGTCATCCAGCTCCTGGTGTGGCGCTGGACTCCCACCTCCAGTGTGCATTGCTGCCTTCTGGTTGTTGGCGTGTTTCTGCTTGTTTGTGCGTTTCGTCTCATTCCAGCAGTTCTGGTTTTCTTCCATTGTCCTCCTCCGCTCTCCGGCTGCATTCACCTTGTCCACGATGGCCTGCCATGTAGAATGTTTTGTTGCCAATGGGGCTTGTGGGGTTGTGTACTGGCTCCGGATGCCTCCATTGTGCTTCGCTGTTGTTTTCTGTTTGGTTTGTCTTTCTTTTTCCTGCTTTTGTTGTGCTTATTCCTGCCTGTCCTGTGTGTGTCGCGGGCCTGGCGCTGCTTATCGCTGCTTTCGTCATCACGAATGGTCTCATCGCACGTTTTTTGGTGTTGGGGTTTGTGTTTTTATCTCCGTTGCGGTGGTTGTATCGCGGACATTGTCTGCGTTTTCGGGAGACTATCGCATGGTACCGCCGTGTTGTGAATTCCACGTTAACACAGGGTTATTTTCCCGCGATAGACTGCGATGTGTAAAGTTGCGTTAACATTTTTTGGAGATGTTTAGCGCACATTCTTGTGAATATCCCCCATAGTGTATAAAAATGGGAAGTGTGTGCCACCTGCTGGTGTGTGTGATTTAATTCTGAAGTTAGCTCATAAGTCTCACCCTGGAATGTCTGCCATGAAGCGTCTAGTTAGAAACTATTTATGGTGGCCTGGAATGGATCGAATGGTCGATCGTACAGTCAGAGAATGTGATGTGTGCATTTCAAGTGAAAAAATGCTCAAACTCAATGTACCTCCCCTTAAGAACACCGAGTGGCCTGATGAACCGAGGAAGAAATTAGCTTTTGATATTTCTGGCCCATTTATGAATCTTCCATCAGATTCTCGCTATGCACTAGTGCTAGTGGATTACCTCTCTAAATGGCCAGAGGTCAAGTTTGTATCTCTTTCTACCAGTGATAAGGTTTTGGATTTCGTTAAAGAAATTTTCGTGAGGGAAGGTTGTCCCTCAATCATAGTGACTGATAATGGGGTACAGCATACCTCTGCGGAAATGGAAGAATATCTTAAATGTCACAACATAAAACATGTCACTACATCACTGTATGCGCCACATGAAAATGGCCAAGTTAAGCGTTTCAACCGGGTGTTGAAGGGTTACATTTCTGATGTAGTCAAATTGAGGGGTGATTGGAGAAATGTATTAAGAGAAAGATTATGGATGTATAGGATTACCCCACACACAGTCACAGAAGTTAGTCCTTTTCGCCTATTGAAAGGAAGGGATCCTGTTTGTAAAATATGTCCGTGGTGGTTTAAAGAGAAATGTAAGAAAAGTATCTTGAATGAGCATGAAGTGTATAACACATGTGAGAGAGTGAAAGAGAAACAAAATAAAAGCAAAGCATGGTATGACAAGAAGTGGAATGCCAAGGACCATGAATTTGAAGTGGGAGACTGGGTTAGAATTAGGAAACCGGGCTTCATTGCCAAGTGTATGAGCAAATTTAGTAAACCCATTAAAGTTACCAAAGTTTTTAGAAACAGTATTATCACGCAAGATGGCAAGGTTTGGAATGTCAAACGTGTTGCAAAGTGTCCTGTGGGTTTCAAGGTTTCAAGTGAATGCAAAAGTTCTGACAGTTCTGCTCTCAGCACCAACTTGGAAGTTCCCACTACCTCATATTATGTAACACAAAATGCCACAGAATCTGCACCTTGTCATGAAGACTCTGTCGCTTTCAGAGTTAAGGATTCACGTCGTACTAGACAGCTGCCAGTGAAATTATCCGATTTTGTAAGATAGTTTCTTTCTTTTTCTCCCCTTCTCTTTCCATGCATTACTTCTTTCTTTTCTTTTTCTTTTTATTATATAAGGGAGATATGTAATATGCTATTCCTGTCATGTTGTAATGCATACCATGTTATTTTATGCTCTACGTTCTGATTCCATGTGGAATCCTATGACAGAGCCTCTGGTAGCTGAAAGGTCAGTTGCACTGAGCCTTGATGATGACCAGACCGCTTTATGTTGCTGTGCTGCAAAAGAAATAAATACTTTTGGAATAATACTGTATCGTGTACTTTCTACAGGGTCATTATTGATCTCTTTTGTCTGTGCTTTTTTATTTAAAAATTCCGCATCTGCATCCAAGCCGGGCCCAAATATTGTACTTATTCATTTAACTTTCCCGTTTTGATTCATGGGGGCTTCTATTGTAATGGGGCATTGTTGATTACTCCACTCCCCTCTCCCATTCTGGATTAATATTTTTATAGGAGACACCTGAGTGTTCTAGTGGCCCTTCCTTAGCACATGTCTCTGGTGGAAGAGGTGTTTTTGCTGGAATCTCAGGGTAGGTGTACCTTGATCTTGTCCATCAGGTGTTACTAGTGTCTTTTGGCCACTAGAGTCCTCCCTACATCATTCCTTTGCTCTACCAACAGCAGCTTCACTCGATTTTCATTTCAACTTTTGTTTTAGCTTCTTGTTTGGCTGTTAATTCACTGATCTTACCATTACCGGGATCATGTTTTGTGTAGATAGGAAATGGTTTAGATTCCTGCTTAAGGGGGGCTAAGCCAAGGACTCTATTCTTTTTATTGTTCTTATTTAATTTCTTTAGGTACTTTTTATTTTTTCTGAAAAGTGCGCACCATCCATTATCCATAGTTCCTTTTTTATTCACATTTAGCAAGCATTCTGATTGATCATGATCTATTACGCCTTGATTAGCGTTATGAGACACCAGCTCACCTGATGTTACATGCGCTGACATATTCGGTGGATGGTTACCTCCTGTTGTTTCTCCCTGCTTGCCCATTGCAGGTATAGGTTTCAAACAATTCACAAGCTTGATCGTCTGTCTTTCAGCCATGTTATCTTTTCTCCCACTGCCCTTTTCGGTATTTATGGCAATATCGGTCTTCATATCCTGTGTGAGGACTGACGTGGCATCCTGTAGGGTGGCTATCTTATCCATTATAGAATCACACTGACAATATACATATGTATCCTTCGTGAAATCTTGTGCCCGCCTTATTCATTGATTTAAGTGCTCCAATTTAGCATCCATTGCCATTGGGAATGTAACTAATGTTTGGAGCACATTGATTTGCATTTCCAATTTTTTTGCGTGTAGCCTACTCACTTTAGTGATAGCTGATAGTGTTGTATTAAAGCATCAACCCCTACAGATCCTATGTCCTCAGAGCCATTTGACGTTGAAGTCCTGGGAGTTTCAGAATGATGATCAGTTGGCCTATCCTCTATCTCCCCCTCCATTTGGCAGTCCTGCTGATCAGAATATATTCTGCCGCAGCCATTACAAACGCAAGATCTTCCTCCTCCTCCTTCATCTCAGCAGCCGCCCCACTGTGAGGGGATTTGCCATCTAGTTTGGAATCTGCTTTGGCATTGCTTGGTCCCGGGGTACTCAATTCTCTGATGTGACGGGCGTGGACCTGACTCTGATCTTAGACAAAAGACATGGACCTGTGGCTGCAGGGCTAAATCTTTCTTTCACCTCAGGGAAGACCCCTGCCTCTGTGTCCCCTTACATTTATCCCTCTGATCACTTACTTTATTCACTGCTGCTCTTTTATTTATCCCCAGAACTGCTAGTGGGTCCTTCCCTAATAATAGTGATATTTGATTTTTTGAGTGGGGCACTGCGCTCGCTCGGTTGATCTCACCATCACGATTCACATCCTTCACTCATTGGTCTCATTTTGCCACCCTCTCTCCTCTTGGTTTGCTGGTCAGTGTCTGTCAATAATGTCCTATTCATTCTATGGTCAGTCGTAATGCAGAAATTCCTTATTGAGTGACCTTCTTTTCTGTTTTGCTTTGACCTTGGTGAACACATATCGTGCTTGACAGATTTTAATAAGGATTCCTGCTTATTTACCAGATAGGAATCCTGAGGGGTGGTGGACAATCTTTTCTGCTTCCAAGGGAGAGAACCCTGGTTAACCAACATACTTGTTGCATAAAGTACCTTTGAATTACATGTTCTCATTTGAGTGCACTTTATTTTTTTTTAAATGACTTCTAATGGTGAAAACAGTGACTTCAGCTCCATGCTTTATTGAACTGTTGCACTGCTGAGACTTTAACATATGGCCCTTGATCTAGCAGTGAGGGATAGATGGTGAGGCGAGCCGAGAGCACATGGGACAGATGCAAGACGCACTGGCCCCAAATCTGGCCACCTCCGCATCTATTAGGCTCAATCACACAGGCAGCACCCTAACACTGCCACCGTTATCTGGCACTTCAGCAACTCTCTTGTGACTTTTCAATGGCTTATTAGGCTTTAATAGGCAGCAGGCAACAAGCAGGCATATAATTGATGGGAGAGATAGTGAAGAGTTGCAGGAATAGCAGCAAAAGAACCACAGGGCCCAATTATGCCCAAAGTTGCCCAGTTTTGCCACAGTCAAACGCTGCAAGAAGCGCCACCAAAAGTCTCTCGCCTCTCTCACAGCCTTGAAGTTGTACCGTGATTGCACTACTGCCAGCTGTCTCCTGCTGTCTCCATCATCAAGGAAATGGGGGCCTGGACGTCAAGTAAGCGGCCGGCACACTAGCAACTGGCGAAAAAAGTGATACAGGTAATGTGTCTCACAGCGTGTGGGATGGTGTTCTGTGTATTCCAGGAGTGAGGCACAGCACTTTCCCCAGCCGTGGGCGAGTTTGTGTTGCTGCACCATATGCCAATCCGTGTGTGGTCAAACAAGCCTGGATAAGCTGCGGGGGCAGCGGATGAGAGAGACAACCTACTATTGGTCGCTTGGGTGGCGGTTGTGAGTGTGCCTGTGGACTGAAGCTATGGCTAAGTTTCCCCACTCTCCGCTCCGCTCCCGCTATCTCCACTCTCTCCACTCTCTCCAAACTCCCCCGACCTCCTAAACAGTAAGGGACTTATTTACGAGCCCTTGCGTCCCTTTTGCGCCGCCGGTGCTTCACTTTTTGTGACGCACCAGCGGCGTAAGAAATGCGCCATGTTGCGTCATATTTACAAAGTGACGCATCTAGGTAGATGCGTCACTTTGTAAACCCCTGCGCCACATTATACCTGCGCCAGGTATAATGTATGCAGGGTGGGCGTTCTGACGCAAGTAAGCCTCGTAGAAGTGACTCAGTGACTAAGTGAAATCTATGAGATTTCACTGTGCCACTTCTAGGACGCAAATGCGTCAATATCTTATGCCTGCCTCAGAGCAATTTTTGCGCCTACAGATACGTCAGAAATACTGACGTATCTGTAACTCCTTGCGACATGATGCATCATACTGTAAAGATGACGCATACAGCATGTCGCAAGGAGGGCGCAATGAAAAGTGACGCATCCCTGTTTTCACGCAGCGATGCGCCACTTCTCATAAATGAGGCCCTAGGTGAGGAGGAGGTGAGGACAAGTGCGCATAGGTATGAGCTCCACAGATTTGGGCATGGCTGGAGAGCACAGGTAAAAGATCAAGGCGTACGGTGGTGGATTTGGTAAAACAGCAAACAAATCTATTAATTCCATGCCCCAATGTTTATCCAGTGCTTTAAGGGCCATTTCTTGGCACCAAACCTATGTTTTTTAACATGGTTAACATGATTCTTTAAGACAAATGGCTTTATTTATAGTTTGATAGAAACAGGTTCTCCCACTGTATTTAGAATCAGGGAAGAGCCAGAATTTTGACAGTGGAGCCTTAGCTGGCTCGGCTGCTGGAAACCTCTGAAGGACAGACCATCCACCAAAAGCTGGCAGTCATTGTATGTCAGAATATCTGCCTGATTTAGAGTGGTTGCTCTGATGTGCATTTTTCCTTTTCAGGACCACCAGGGACCTTTGCCCTGTTTCAGCTTTCCAGACAAAATACTGGGAATGTTCGTGAATTCCCAAAAGCCATAAGTGGGATATCTGTCCACAAGAATTTCCAGTTGAGGGCTGTAAAATGTTAGCGAAGACATATATCACTTCTGGGTTTCTTGGGCAAGCACTCAGTGTAGTCCACTGGTGTGATTATCCCCAAAGCGGTAAAATTCTCAAGCTCCTCCTTCACCTGCATCTGGGTTCCCAATGGTAACCTCCTTACCTTAGATACCATAAGAACAGCACCCTCTTTCAACCGAATAGGACACTTTACCCCACACACTTTTACTCCACGTGCCATTACCCCGCAGTTTTTACACCGCAAAATCTTTTACAACGCAGGGCTTTACACCGCAAACTATTACAATGCATTCCCCATTACAACACAATTTACAATTCTAACTCCACCGTGGCATTACTTTGGGGAATGCGTTGTAATAGTTTGCGGTGTAAAGCCCTGCATTGTAAAAGATTTTGTGGTGTCAAAACTGCCGGGTAATGGCACTGCAGAGTAATGCATGCAGGGTAAAGGATGTTTCCCCTTTCAACCAATTGCTGTGAGAAGAGGACCTTTGACACCCCAGATCTTCACGGAAAACAGATGGAAATTCACTAACCACATCCAGTTGGCCATTCATCACCTCCTGAACCTGAATCTGCTGACAGGCATTCGGGTCAAGATGTACACTTAAGTCCTTTAGTTGGGGCCTTCCAACTATGCCATCACCATTCACAGAGACTTATACCGTGCCCCTCATGACCCATTTTTAAAAATATGATAGTATCTATGAAGTACACCAATATGTCACTGTCCTGACCCTCATACCCTTTAGCGCTTATAGCCATAGCTTCCACTATCACACATTACCCATAATTCTCCTTAAGCATCATCTCAGAGATTATGAATAACCTTGAACAAAGTTCAAATATCATGCACATTTCTTCATTATTTATTCTACCCATTCAGCAGGATAACCCACTTCCAGACTACACAACTATTGTACTAGTTCATCACACACGTGTTTTTCTATAAGTCTTTCTTTAGTGCCACATTTCATGAAATAACCTCTTTTACCACATTTATTGAACACTGCCATCTGAGCTGGGCAATCTTTAAAAGTGGCTAGGTGACCCGGTTGCCTGCATCTATAGCAAAATCCTTGGAACTTAACATAATGAGTCTTCCTACCCATACTTGGTCCACCTTTTACCACTTGCATTTGGGTCCTATTTGGTTCAGTTTTATAAATGTATCCCACACATGCCATAATATGCTCAACATGTTTGGCAATGGTTAGCACTTCAACAAAAAGGTGGTTTCTCCATAAGTCATAACTCCTCCTTCAGCTGTCACAAAATCCTTACCGATTCACCTCCGCTCTGCAGACCTCGCTGAAACCCCGTGCATCCGCAGAGCCAGAGTGGCAGAAGAGCCTACTCTTACATCGCAGCAAAGACCTGGAACGAGCTCCCACTCAACATCAGACGTTCCTCCACGCTGCACACGTTCAGGAAGAGCCTCAAGACCTGGCTCTTTGGCTGAACCGGAGCTGCACGCCCCCCCTCCCCAGCCTTGAGATCCTCACGGTTGAGTAGCATGCTTCACAAATCCCCGATTGATTGATTGATTGATTCACCCTCTCACTGAACTCTTTTCCCAAAGTGACAGAGCTCCATAATTCTTCTCCCTTTAGATAAACAGTGCAAGTCTACACTTTTACATAGATCTTCAGCTTTTTCAACTCTCTTGCTTCTGTTTGAACCAGGTCTGGAATTTTCTCCAAACTTTCCTGACCGTCTGATAATAGTGTATTGAGCTATTTTTGGCCCTGATATTTTACAACCCAAATTTAAAGAACCCAAGACAATGAAGAATTTTTGCAGTTCCTTGTGTACCTACTATTATTGACATGATGATTATAAAATAGGAAACAGAAGACTGCTGTAAGACTACTATAAATGTAGTTTGATTAAATATTTTTAATATATTTTACCTATTGTGTTCTTCTCTATTTAATAGATGAGGGAATAGTCTGACTCCCTGGTGCTTCGCAAGGCCTTGTTATATTCCATATAGGTATTCCAATATAGGCTCAGGTAACATCATAATTTTTCACCTATACTCTCCCCTACATTACACACATAACGGTTCTCGGGGACTGACCTTTTACCTAGATACGACACTGCACACAGAACGCAGGATTTTCTCTGGTAAAAGCCTCATACATTATGCATGAGGATTCTTGGAAACTCAGCAGGACTACCATCTCCTGTATAATAACTATGTATAAAGTTCATTCCTGATGTCATCCTAAGTCCTACAAGTGGCACAGCAATGTAGAACCCCCGGGGAGACCTTTGGGTATATAAACATCACATCTTGCTGAGAGCAAGAGAGGAGATCGGGATTTCCCTGCTGACACACTGACGCGAGACGCTGAGGTTCCTGCATGCAGATACTCCAGCTCGCAGTGGTCTAACATCCCTTGCGGGGTGTCCAACTCAAGACCAAGACAAGGTCCCACAGTCTTCCACTTCAGGTAATGGGGTTGTCTTTATCCTAGAGGGATTCTTGGCTTAACACCTATATACATGCTAGGTACACTTAGGTACATCTAGTTAGGGTAGTATCGTAGGAGTACGCATTTTATTGTCATGTATTTTATATACTTGCCTGTATTTATGGTTATAGCAAAATGGTAGAAATATACCATCCTTTTACGTTCCTAGTGCTTCTAATCATTTATATCTGTGACTGTCTAATGGTTGTTTCAGCACACCTATTTTACACTAGGATAACAACTGTTCAATAAATACTTATTGAAAAATGTCCATACCGTTTAATCTGTGTACCTTCTTGAGACTAAGTGAGCACGAGTGACTGAGTGAAAAGTAGTACACTGTTTCCACGGTCCTGAGGGATCAGGGTTGTCATGTTCGATAGTTGCCAAGAACTATTCTCTCCTTGGTAAGAGGAGTTTCTAGTGGCACTGTGAGCTGGCTGGTATACAGGCCAACATATCCGGTGGGGGTGTCTGGAATCATTCTGGACACCAAGCTCGCAGTGTATGTTGTCCAAATGCGCACATCCTGTATAGGTTTTATAGGAACATGGCGCCGCCAACGTTGGTTGGGTACTTATTTAACCCGTTTACCGCGGCGGCAATTCCGCCGCGGTGCGGGGCATTCCATTGAGTGGGCGGGGCCGCGTCGGCCAACGGACGTGCGCAGCACTACGGAGGTAGTGCACGCGACGGCCGTTGGCCGACAGAAGCAGCAAAGGGGTTAACAGTCAAATCTGAGTAGTTCAGTCGTGCTATTCTCAGAGACCCCTACTCACTTTTCCCCAGAGACGTCTGGAGTGGGAGGGAACAAAAAATCCACTGCAGCGTAGTAGGCAAAATCCTATGTATTGGCTGTTGGTTAATCAAGCTTGAAGGACACATTGTTCCTATTGTGCAGAACACCTTATCTCAGTTCCCTTGAAGAACTCTTCTTACTAAATAAAATGACTGAGCAGGGAGACACTGTGCGCAAACTGAATATAGCAATCCAGGAAGAAGAATATGCAGATGCAATACAAATTACGGAAAATGTTAGAAATGCCATCACCCTAGAAAGAGCTTCATATGGTTTAACAGCCAGGAGTGGGCCAGTAACCTTCGTGATTGAGGCACACGAATCATTTAGAACAGAGGTATTCTATTCATGGGTTACATTCCCACAGGCAAATGCACTAACAAAGACATTTCATTACTACATAGAAGATGAAATACCAAACGAATATTGTCCATACAAGGACATTGAAGTACCGCTCACTTACCAGGAGCATTTATACTGGTTTAAAGGTGCCCTAACCCATCCAAGGAATAAAGTAAGACTCGGTCTGCTCGGAAGCAACATGGCCAGTATTAGCAGCCTACACACCACATCCTGACATTGAAAGAATGCCAGCATGAGACTTACTTACACTTCATAAAGAACTAATAAGACTTTACAGAAACATGACACAGTTCATCATGCGAACACTCACAGTTCAGCCAGCAATGGCTACACCAACAGGTCTGATTCAAACATCAACAACTAAAATTACACCACAAACATTACACGCAGTGATGGGCAAAATGTCCACTAAACGTGAACAGATGCCATTCTGGGTGGCTCAAAAAATAACACAGCTAGATGCGGTATTCCCAAATACCAGCCCACATGTAAAACACAGAATGTTAACAATGTGCTTGCCAATGGGGGTAACACCCCAGATAGAGGATTGTACCTCTTGGGATACAGTTTTCGCGACAATATATACCAGAACTCATGGTATCCCATCATTAGCAGTAATACCAGATGTATTAAGACAAATACAGAATGAGTATGGAGCAGAACCTGCTCTGAACTTAGGGATGAAGTTACCAGGTAATTTTGCCCAGGTATTAGCTATAATATTAGCAAATACTAAAGGGGAAGCAGCATCTTTGGCAATACACCAACGCCTAAGGGAGTTCTCTCCTCTACAACAGGAACATGAATTATCCAAAATAATTGAAATTGCATATGCAGAATTAGGAAGAGACAGTTTTGGGGGTAGAGCAATAAAACCTCAACTGATGGGGGGTCCTGAAAAGGATACCTTTAAGCACGCACCTGCTTCTTTGAAGAAGAAATGGGACAATAACAAACAGCAAAAGAATAAAGAGAACAGATCTCAATCCAGAGGTAGGTCTCCTCAAGAGGAGCCCACCGAACGGAGGTTTAACCTTAGGAATAGGGACAAATTAGAAAACCTGACAGGTATCAGGACACTGATACACGTTCCTCTCGTTCCTTGCAGGGTTCATCGAAAAACTCGGAGAGGGAAGGACGGTCAGAACACAGACAAGAAGAGCGTACAAAGTCCAGAGACGCACAACGCACTTCAGACTATGCTTCCAAAAAAGAAGAAAAGCCTAAAGCAAATCCTCAATTCAAAAAGAAAAAAGTAGCAGGTCTCAAAGTTAGACATGCCCAGAATTCTGAGGACTCAACTACTGAACAGGGAATGGGCTCTGACAATGCTAGACAGTGCAGCAGAAGTAACAATAGCTCACCAGAACCTGATGGAATATCTGGTGACAGCGGAGATGAATGAACACGGTGGAAACGCTTTATACTAGGGTAAGTGTCCCACATAGGTTACATGAGATAATACTCCAAATGGAAGGGGACAAGCCCAGAACAATTAAAAGTTTTTTTTGGGGAGAACCTGACTTTTGCCTCCGACATTCTTTTAGCTAAAAGAGATTGGCCGCCTACTATTGTTATGGATTGCCCAAAGGGAGAAACGGTTTTTATGCCAGCTTTTTCCGACCTCGTTCCCCAATATTTAAAACACACATACCCGCGGGAGTGGGCGGTAGCTCTTGCCCCTGCACTTTATCGCAACCATGTTGGGTGGGATGAAGATTCAGCCCACCACGTGATACCATTAAAATCTACTCCAACTCCACAGTGACAGTATCCAATAAAACAGGAAGCGAAAAAAACAGGTCAGGGAGATCTTAGATCATCTTGAATACCAGGGTGTGATTGAATCTTGCACCTCTTCAATGAATAATACTTTGTTTCCCGCAATGAAACTCGATAATTCATATAGTTTAGTGTTAGACTACATACATCTAAACTCATGCACAAAAACTTTTGCAGTACAAAACGCACACAGTGCCGCATTAATTAATAACATTGTGCGGAAAATATACAAAACAACACTAGATATTGGATTTCTCTGCCAAAATATAGCGCCTGAGAGCAGATATTTGACAGCATTTTCAGCGCTGGAGTCCCAGAGGAAATTTTGTCAACTCCCGCAGGGGTATAAAAACAGCCCGGGGTTGTTTGCCGCCAGGGTAACTGAATTACTTTAGAATCTGGATGAAGTGGCTTTGTCCTATGTGGATGATATTTATCTGACGGATGATGACCTTGAACAACACTTGACCAGGGTGAGCACCATAATTTTGGGATTCGCCTCTGAGGGCTACAAATTCAACTTAAAAAAATCAAAAATATCCCACCTCAATGTCCTATTTTTGGGATATGAGCTTTCAAGTGAAGCAAAAAGCTTGGCAGCTAACTTTTTAGAAAAATGCACGCTGCTACAACCTCCAAAATCATTGAAAAATTTACAATCCATACTGGGATTCCTGAATTTTGGTAGAACATACATTTTGGATTACGCAGAAAGGGTTAACCCTTTCTACGACCTCATAAGACCTGATTTTACAGTTAGGCAATGGACACAGGAACATACAGATATCCTTCGTTCCCTACAAGATGACATGATAGCGTCCAAATACTTACAGACACGCGTAATTTAGTAATCCGTAGAGTTGCGGGTCAATCTGGGTACACCTGGGTACACCTAACTAACATACAATGAAGGCGAAACAGTACCGATAGCATACAAATCACACTTATACACAAATGCTGAGATGCGTTTTGCAAACACAAGGAGATGATGGATGATGGATGGAGCGCTGAAACTTTTCAGACACTCACCCCCAGTCACAGATATGGGTTGAATCCATCATCGTTCTTTAGCTCACTTCGTCACCCCAGTTCAGACACAGTTATATGCAAATCAGTCTTGACCCTGTGCCACATGGGAACAGTCCAGCCCAAACTGCCAAGCCATGTCTTCCCTGGACCGGAAACAAGCATCCAGGGACCGGTTTCGGGCTAACAGCCCTCAACAGCCAGGCTAGCTTGAATCCACTGGCAAAGTGAGCAAGGGACCCACGTCCGGGCATACCCTGCCAACTTAGGGTGAACAAAGCAAACACAAGGAGATGATGGATGGAGCGCTGAAACTTTTCAGACACTCACCCCCAGTCACAGAACTGGGTTGAATCCATCATCGTTCTTTAGCTCACTTCGCCACCCCAGTTCAGACACAGCTATATGCAAATCAGTCTTGACCCTGTGCCCCATGGGAACAGTCCAGCCCGAACTGCCAAGCCATGTCTTCTCTGGACCGGAAACAAGCATCCTGGGACCGGTTTCGGGCTAACAGCCCACATCAGCCAGGCTAGCTTGAATCCAGTGGCAAAGTGAGCAAGGGACCCACGTCCGGGCATACCCTGCCAACTTAGGGCACACAAAGCAAACACAAGGAGATGATGGATGGAGCGCTGAAACTTTTCAGACACTCACCCCCAGTCACAGATCTGGGTAGAATCCATCATCGTTCTTTAGCTCACTTCGCCACCCCAGTTCAGACACAGCTATATGTAAATCAGTCTTGACCCTGTGCCTCATGGGAACAGTCCAGCCCTAACTGCCAAGCCATGTCTTCCCTGGACCGGAAACAAGAATCTTGGGACCGGTTTGGGGCTAACAGCCCTCATCAGCCAGGCTAGCTTGAATCCAGTGGCAAAGTGAGCAAGGGATCCACATCTGGGCATACCCTGCCAACTTATGGTGAACGAAGCAAACAGAAGGAGAAGATGGATGGAGTGATGACATTTTTGAGACACTCACCCCCAGTCACAGAACTGGGTTGAATCCATCTATGTTCATTGGCTCACTTCGCCACCCCAGTTCAGACACAGCTATATGCAAATCAGTCTTGACCCTCTGCCTCATGGGAACAGTCCAGCCCGAACTGCCAAGCCATGTCTTCCCTAAACCGGAAAAAAGCATCAAGCGACCGGTTTCGGGCTAACAGCCCTCATCAGTCAGGCTAGCTTGAATCCAGTGGCAAAGTGAGCAAGGGTCACACCTCTGGACATACCTTGACAACTTAGGGCGAACAAAGCAAACACAAGGAGATGATGGATGGAGCGCTAAAACTTTTCAGACACTCACCCCCAGTCACAGAACTGGGTTGAATCCATCTATGTTCCTTAGCTCACTTCGCCACCCCAGTTCAGACACAGCTATATGCAAATCAGTCTTGACCCTGTGCCCCATGGGAACAGTCCAGCCCGAACTGCCAAGCCATGTCTTCTCTGGACCGGAAACAAGCATCCTGGGACCGGTTTTGGGCTAACAGCCCTCATCAGCCAGGCTAGCTTGAATCCAGTGGCAAAGTGAGCAAGGGACCCACGTCCGGGCATACCCTGCCAACTTAGGGCACACAAAGCAAACACAAGGAGATGATGGATGGAGCGCTGAAACTTTTCAGACACTCACCCCCAGTCACAGATCTGGGTAGAATCCATCATCGTTCTTTAGCTCACTTCGCCACCCCAGTTCAGACACAGCTATATGTAAATCAGTCTTGACCCTGTGCCTCATGGGAACAGTCCAGCCCTAACTGCCAAGCCATGTCTTCCCTGGACCGGAAACAAGAATCCTGGGACCGGTTTGGGGCTAACAGCCCTCATCAGCCAGGCTAGCTTGAATCCAGTGGCAAAGTGAGCAAGGGATCCACATCTGGGCATACCCTGCCAACTTATGGTGAACGAAGCAAACAGAAGGAGAGGATGGATGGAGTGATGACATTTTTCAGACACTCACCCCCAGTCACAGAACTGGGTTGAATCCATCTATGTTCATTAGCTCACTTCGCCACCCCAGTTCAGACACAGCTATATGCAAATCAGTCTTGACCCTCTGCCTCATGGGAACAGTCCAGCCCGAACTGCCAAGCCATGTCTTCCCTAAACCGGAAAAAGCATCAAGCGACCGGTTTCGGGCTAACAGCCCTCATCAGCCAGGCTAGCTTGAATCCAGTGGCAAAGTGAGCAAGGGTCACACCTCTGGACATACCTTGACAACTTAGGGCGAACAAAACAAATACAAGGAGATGATGGAAGGAGCGCTAAAACTTTTCAGACACACACCCCCAGTCACAGATCTGGGTTGAATCCATCATCGTTCTTTAGCTCACTTCACCACCCCAGTTCAGACACAGCTATATGCAAATCAGTCTTGACCCTGTGCCTCATGGGAACAGTCCAACCCGAACTGCCAAGCCATGTCTTCCCTGGACCGGGAACAGGCATCCTGGGACCGGTTTCGGGCTAACAGCCCTCATCAGCCAGGCTAGCTTGAATCCAGTGGCAAAGTGAGCAAGGGACCCACGTCCGGGCATACCCTGCCAACTTAGGGCACACAAAGCAAACACAAGGAGATGATGGATGGAGCGCTGAAACTTTTCAGACACTCACCCCCAGTCACAGATCTGGGTAGAATCCATCATCGTTCTTTAGCTCACTTCGCCACCCCAGTTCAGACACAGCTATATGTAAATCAGTCTTGACCCTGTGCCTCATGGGAACAGTCCAGCCCTAACTGCCAAGCCATGTCTTCCCTGGACCGGAAACAAGAATCTTGGGACCGGTTTGGGGCTAACAGCCCTCATCAGCCAGGCTAGCTTGAATCCAGTGGCAAAGTGAGCAAGGGATCCACATCTGGGCATACCCTGCCAACTTATGGTGAACGAAGCAAACAGAAGGAGAGGATGGATGGAGTGATGACATTTTTCAGACACTCACCCCCAGTCACAGAACTGGGCTGAATCCATCTATGTTCATTGGCTCACTTCGCCACCCCAGTTCAGACACAGCTATATGCAAATCAGTCTTGACCCTCTGCCTCATGGGAACAGTCCAGCCCGAACTGCCAAGCCATGTCTTCCCTAAACCGGAAAAAGCATCAAGCGACCGGTCTCGGGCTAACAGCCCTCATCAGCCAGGCTAGCTTGAATCCAGTGGCAAAGTGAGCAAGGGTCACACCTCTGGACATACCTTGACAACTTAGGGCGAACAAAGCAAACACAAGGAGATGATGGATGGAGCGCTAAAACTTTTCAGACACTCACCCCCAGTCACAGAACTGGGTTGAATCCATCTATGTTCCTTAGCTCACTTCGCCACCCCAGTTCAGACACAGCTATATGCAAATCAGTCTTGACCCTGTGCCCCCTGGGAACAGTCCAGCCCGAACTGCCAAGCCATGTCTTCTCTGGATCGGAAACAAGCATCCTGGGACCGGCTTCGGGCTAACAGCCCTCATCAGCCAGGCTAGCTTGAATCCAGTGGCAAAGTGAGCAAGGGACCCACGTCCGGGCATACCCTGCCAACTTAGGGCACACAAAGCAAACACAAGGAGATGATGGATGGAGCGCTGAAACTTTTCAGACACTCACCCCCAGTCACAGATCTGGGTAGAATCCATCATCGTTCTTTAGCTCACTTCGCCACCCCAGTTCAGACACAGCTATATGTAAATCAGTCTTGACCCTGTGCCTCATGGGAACAGTCCAGCCCTAACTGCCAAGCCATGTCTTCCCTGGACCGGAAACAAGAATCCTGGGACCGGTTTGGGGCTAACAGCCCTCATCAGCCAGGCTAGCTTTAATCAAGTGGCAAAGTGAGCAAGGGATCCACATCTGGGCATACCCTGCCAACTTATGGTGAACGAAGCAAACAGAAGGAGAGGATGGATGGAGTGATGAAATTTTTGAGACACTCACCCCCAGTCACAGAACTGGGTTGAATCCATCTATGTTCATTAGCTCACTTCGCCACCCCAGTTCAGACACAGCTATATGCAAATCAGTCTTGACCCTCTGCCTCATGGGAACAGTCCAGCCCGAACTGCCAAGCCATGTCTTCCCTAAACCGGAAAAAAGCATCAAGCGACCGGTTTCGGGCTAACAGCCCTCATCAGCCAGGCTAGCTTGAATCCAGTGGCAAAGTGAGCAAGGGTCACACCTCTGGACATACCTTGACAACTTAGGGCGAACAAAACAAATACAAGGAGATGATGGAAGGAGCGCTAAAACTTTTCAGACACACACCCCCAGTCACAGATCTGGGTTGAATCCATCATCGTTCTTTAGCTCACTTCACCACCCCAGTTCAGACACAGCTATATGCAAATCAGTCTTGACCCTGTGCCTCATGGGAACAGTCCAAACCGAACTGCCAAGCCATGTCTTCCCTGGACCGGAAACAGGCATCCTGGGACCGGTTTCGGGCTAACAGCTCTCATCAGCCAGGCTAGCTTGAATCCAGTGGCAAAGTGAGCAAGGGATCCACGTCCGGGCATACCCTGCCAACTTAGGGCACACAAAGCAAACACAAGGAGATGATGGATGGAGCGCTGAAACTTTTCAGACACTCACCCCCAGTCACAGATCTGGGTAGAATCCATCATCGTTCTTTAGCTCACTTCGCCACCCCAGTTCAGACACAGCTATATGTAAATCAGTCTTGACCCTGTGCCTCATGGGAACAGTCCAGCCCTAACTGCCAAGCCATGTCTTCCCTGGACCGGAAACAAGAATCTTGGGACCGGTTTGGGGCTAACAGCCCTCATCAGCCAGGCTAGCTTGAATCCAGTGGCAAAGTGAGCAAGGGATCCACATCTGGGCATTCCCTGCCAACTTATGGTGAACGAAGCAAACAGAAGGAGAGGATGGATGGAGTGATGACATTTTTCAGACACTCACCCCCAGTCACAGAACTGGGTTGAATCCATCTATGTTCATTGGCTCACTTCGCCACCCCAGTTCAGACACAGCTATATGCAAATCAGTCTTGACCCTCTGCCTCATGGGAACAGTCCAGCCCGAACTGCCAAGCCATGTCTTCCCTAAACCAGAAAAAAGCATCAAGCGACCGGTTTCGGGCTAACAGCCCTCATCAGCCAGTCTAGCTTGAATCCAGTGGCAAAGTGAGCAAGGGTCACACCTCTGGACATACCTTGACAACTTAGGGCGAACAAAGCAAACTCAAGGAGATGATGGATGGAGCGCTAAAACTTTTCAGACACTCACCCCCAGTCACAGAACTGGGTTGAATCCATCTATGTTCCTTAGCTCACTTCGCCACCCCAGTTCAGACACAGCTATATGCAAATCAGTCTTGACCCTGTGCCCCATGGGAACAGTCCAGCCCGAACTGCCAAGCCATGTCTTCTCTGGACCGGAAACAAGCATCCTGGGACCGGTTTCGGGCTAACAGCCCTCATCAGCCAGGCTAGCTTGAATCCAGTGGCAAAGTGAGCAAGGGACCCACGTCCGGGCATACCCTGCCAACTTAGGGCACACAAAGCAAACACAAGGAGATGATGGATGGAGCGCTGAAACTTTTCAGACACTCACCCCCAGTCACAGATCTGGGTAGAATCCATCATCGTTCTTTAGCTCACTTCGCCACCCCAGTTCAGACACAGCTATATGTAAATCAGTCTTGACTCTGTGCCTCATGGGAACAGTCCAGCCCTAACTGCCAAGCCATGTCTTCCCTGGACCGGAAACAAGAATCCTGGGACCGGTTTGGGGCTAACAGCCCTCATCAGCCAGGCTAGCTTGAATCCAGTGGCAAAGTGAGCAAGGGATCCACATCTGGGCATACCCTGCCAACTTATGGTGAACGAAGCAAACAGAAGGAGAGGATGGATGGAGTGATGACATTTTTCAGACACTCACCCCCATTCACAGAACTGGGTTGAATCCATCTATGTTCATTAGCTCACTTCGCCACCCCAGTTCAGACACAGCTATATGCAAATCAGTCTTGACCCTCTGCCTCATGGGAACAGTCCAGCCCGAACTGCCAAGCCATGTCTTCCCTAAACCGGAAAGCATCAAGCGACCGGTTTCGGGCTAACAGCCCTCATCAGCCAGGCTAGCTTGAATCCAGTGGCAAAGTGAGCAAGGGTCACACCTCTGGACATACCTTGACAACTTAGGGCGTAACAAAGCAAATACAAGGAGATGATGGATGGAGCGCTAAAGCTTTTCAGACACACACCCCCAGTCACAGATCTGGGTTGAATCCATCATCGTTCTTTAGCTCACTTCACCACCCCAGTTCAGACACAGCTATATGCAAATCAGTCTTGACCCTGTGCCTCATGGGAACAGTCCAACCCGAACTGCCAAGCCATGTCTTCCCTGGACCGGAAACAGGCATCCTGGGACCGGTTTCGGGCTAACAGCCCTCATCAGCCAGGCTAGCTTTAATCCAGTGGCAAAGTGAGCAAGGGACCCACGTCCGGGCATACCCTGCCAACTTAGGGCACACAAAGCAAACACAAGGAGATGATGGATGGAGCGCTGAAACTTTTCAGACACTCACCCCCAGTCACAGATCTGGGTAGAATCCATCATCGTTCTTTAGCTCACTTCGCCACCCCAGTTCAGACACAGCTATATGTAAATCAGTCTTGACCCTGTGCCTCATGGGAACAGTCCAGCCCTAACTGCCAAGCCATGTCTTCCCTGGACCGGAAACAAGAATCCTGGGACCGGTTTGGGGCTAACAGCCCTCATCAGCCAGGCTAGCTTGAATCCATTGGCAAAGTGAGCAAGGGATCCACGTCTGGGCATACCTTGCCAACTTATGGTGAACGAAGCAAACAGAAGGAGAGGATGGATGGAGTGCTGACATTTTTCAGACACTCACCCCCAGTCACAAAACTGGGTTGAATCCATCTATGTTCCTTAGCTCACTTCACCACCCCAGTTCAGACACAGCTATATGCAAATCAGTCTTGACTCTCTGCCTCATGGGAACAGTCCAGCCTGAACTGCCAAGCCATGTCTTCCCTAAACCGGAAAAAAGCATCAAGCGACCGGTTTCGGGCTAACAGCCCTCATCAGCCAGGCTAGCTTGAATCCAGTGGCAAATGAAGGCGAAACAGTACCCATAGCATACAAATCACACTTATACACAAATTCTGAGATGCGCTTTGCATCAACAGGAAAAATTCTGACAGCAGTCCAGACTGCTGTTGTAAGAGAAAGAGCTCTGGCATAGGGGAAATGAATAATTGTTGTGACTCCGGTACCGGTCTTAGAGGCTGCGACAAGGGCAAGCGTTCCAAATGCTAAAGCCTTACATCCGAGATGGATACAATGGGCTAATTCTCTCATTGCAACAGATGTGGAATACAGATACGACCCAAGTCTAAAAACACAAGCATTTCTGCAATATGAACAAGAATATCCTCTCCCACATGAAATAATGCCTCAAGATCAGTATGAATACATAATTTACACTGACGTATCTGCTCAGCCGGCCATTTGAAGTAAACAGCAATACAGCGCATCATGTGCGATTGTAAAAGGTTGTATGCAGGATGGAAAGTTCCATCCAAGCTGTACAAAAATGCAGTCTCAAGGAGACTGCACGGCTCAGCTGGTAGAATTAAAAGCTCTATTACTGGCACTGATAAATACGGATCGAGAATTCCCCACACTAATTGTGTGCGATTATTTTTACTGTGTCCAGTCGTACAACGAATATCTTCACTATCGGGGACAAAATGGGTTTAAAGACTCAAAAGGTGGCACAATTAAGCATAAAATGCTATGGAAACAGGTAGCTGAGTTGAAAAACGAACTACCAAGTGCTCACGTGATACTCACGCTGAGTCATCAACGTGATGGCGTTCACGTTGAAGGGAATTCATTGGCTGATGAAGGCGCGAAGAGGGCAGTACAAACTGCGTCTGTAGCTGCAATCACTCAATCAAGAATGAGAATAGATGGACAGATAATGGTAGCTGTCATTGCATCACGCAAAGACAATAAGGCATTGCCGAAAGGTTTTCCACTCAAGTACTCTTACAAGTTAGATGCGAATAACATTCCATTTGCTCAGATTCCCGGAGTGGGGGATAGAGTAATACCAAACATGGATCACAGATTAGGCTTAATTTTAGCTGCACAAGAGGAACTTGGTTCTGCGCACACAGGAGTGTCGGCTACAGTTTCTTTACTGAAACAACGCTATTGGTGGCCAGGGTTAATGAAGTAGACCAAAGATTATGTCTTAAAGTGCGACATCTGTCAACAGATGAAGGGCTCCACCATAACATGTCCAGCGCAGGCAACATTGCTAATATTAGACAGACCACTGACTCATTGTCAGTGAAATTGCTCTCCCTTCCTCGCAGCTCCACCATTAAGTGAGACCTTCCCCCGAGCCCCTGCACTCTCGAGTGTTGGTGTTCGAGGCCCTCCTCCACCCACAGGTTTTACCTGCGCCTCATCCCTGGTGGTCCAGTGGACCTCTGTCTCCTTTCTCTCGCTCCGCTTTTTCTCTCCTTTTTCACTCGTTTTTTTCCCCTCATTTCTATCTTCCCCTTCACTCTCCTTCTGTGTCTTTCCTCCGTTTTCACCCGTTTTCAGCTCATTTTAAGCTCCCCCCTTCACTCTCCTTCTCTGTCTTTCCTCCGTTTTCACTCGTCTTTTACACTCATCTCAATCTCCCCCTTTCACTCTCCTTCTGTGTCCTCTGTGTCTTTCCTCCACTCTTCTTGCACTTTTGCTGCCTTATTTTCACTTTTCCCTCTCTTTTTGCCTTTTTCCTTTTGCCTTTTTCCGCCCGTTTTTCCCCGCCGCTGCTGCCCTTGCGGCCCCTCCCCTCAGCACGACCAGCGTGACCGGCCCAATCCAGCTCCCCTCCCCGCTCCCGCCTCCCAGCTGTCCAGCCCTCCCCGACCCCTACTTAATGGCATCCGCTGCGCGGCCGCGCAGCGGACGCATGCAGCGGGCAAGCCTGTCTGTGCCCGTCCGCGACCCGACCGCAACCAGCGCCAGGAACCCTGGATCTCTGCACCACCAACGCTACGACCCAGCGGCACTCCACGCTCTCAACCCAGGCCACAACAACAACTGCAAGCTAGCATCACCAGCTGACACCCACGGACCCTTCAGCTGTCACCGCTGCCGGCACACCTGCAGCACCGCCAAGACCACGGACCCAGCGCAACCCGCCCGCAAGAACACAACATCCTCCTCAATGTCCAATCCCTCCACAAACACACCACCGAAATCTGGGACCTCCTCGACAGCACCACCCTGGACATAGCGTTCTTCACCGAAACATGGACCAACACCACGTCGGGACCGGACATCGCCATCACCATTCCCCAAGGATACAAGATCTCCAGGAAGGACCGCCCCACCCGCCCGGGAGGAGGAATCACCATTGTCCACAAATTCACCCTCCGCCTGAGCACACTCCCCGACGAGCCCACAGACCTGATGGAACACCTTCACTTCAAGATACTGGCCAGCCCTACCACCACCCTCTGAGGAACCCTCATCTACCGACCCCCTGGACCCCGTGGACTTTTCGCCAACTCCATCACAGACATCATCTCCCTGCATGCCATCGCGTCCACCAACTACACCCTACTGGGAGACCTCAACTTCCACCTCGACAACCAACTGGACCCCAGCACCACATCCCTCCTGGACAACCTCCACAACATTGGACTCTGCCAGATCGTGACCGAACCCACACACTCAGAAGGACACACCCTCGACCCCCTCTTCACAACAGGAAACTCCATCACCTTCAGCCAAACCACCGAACTCCCATGGACTGACCATCAATGCGTCCACTTCACCTTCAGAACACCCACCATCCACAGACACCAGCACCTGCTCCCACGAAGAAACTGGACCAGAATCACCGACAACCAGCTAACCTCATCACTCAGCAACTCCACCCCAACCATCGCGGAAAATGACGACCCCAACACCGCAGCCCGAACCCTGCACAGATGGATCTCTGACAGCGCCAACACCATAGCCCTCCTCAAGAAAAACAACAACACCCACGCCAAGAAAGCTAGATGGTTTACCACTGAACTTCAAGAGTCCAGACGCACTTGCCGCTGCCTCGAAAAAGCCTGGAGGAGCACCAAATCTACAGAAGCCCACAACAACTTCAGAGCCGCCACCAACGCCCACCACCAACTCATCAGAAAAACGAGGAAAAAGCGATTGAAGACAGAATCTCCACTCATGCACACAACAGCAAAGAACTCTTCAACATCATCAAGGAGTTCGCCCAACCCACCAGCGAGTCCACCGACATCCCTCCATCACAAGACCTCTGCGACAAACTCAGCACCTTTTTCCACCACAAAATCAAGAGCATCTACGACAACTTCAACGAAGACAACCAGCACACTGAACCCCCACCAACAACCCCCGACACCCTGAAGCCAGCGATCGACAACTGGACAGCCCTCACCACCGAAGACACACTGAAGATGATGAAGTCAATCTACTCCGGGGCCCCCACAGACCCCTGCCCCCACTACATTTTCAACAGAGCCACCGACACCATCACACCCATGCTCTGCCACACCATCAACTGCTCCCTGGCAACCGCCTCGTTCCCCGACGACTGGAAACACGCCGAGATCAACCCCCTCCTGAAGAAACCCTCGGCGGACCCCACCGACCTCAAAAACTACAGACCCATCTCCCTGCTCCCATTCCCAGCGAAAGTCATCGAGAAAGCCATCAACAGCCAACTCGCCACATTCATCGAAGAGCACAACATCCTCGACTCCTCCCAATCCGGCTTCAGAAAAAACCACAGTACGGAAACCGCCCTCCTCGCCGCAACAGACGACATCCGCACCCTACTGGACAAAGGAGAAACAGCAGCCCTCATCTTCCTCGACCTCTCAGCGGCGTTCGACACAGTCTCTCTCCGCACCCTAATATGCAGACTCCACGACGCTGTGATCCAAGACAAGGCCCTCGACTAGATCTGCTACTTCCTCTCCGGCAGAACGAAGCGGGTCAGACTCCCCCCTTTCCTCTCGGACCCTACACCAACCATCTGGGGAGTCCCACAGGCGTCCTCCCTCAGCCCCACGCTCTTCAACATCTACATGGCTCCGCTCGCCCCCATCGTGAGAACCTACGGACTCAACATTGTGTCATACGCAGACGACACCCAACTCATCCTCTCCCTATCCAACGAACCCAACACCTCCAAACACAACTTTCGAGAAGGCATGGAAGCCGTCGCCAAATGGATGAAAAACAGCTGCCTACAACTAAACACCAACAAAACGGAAGTACTCATCATGGGCCCAAACCCTGATGCCTGGAACGACACCTGGTGGTCCCCCGCCCTCGGAAGCCGGCCCACCCCCACGGACCACGCACGCAACCTGGGAATAATCCTGGACTCAGAGCTCAAAATGGACCGCCAGATCAACTCCGTCTCGTCCTCCTGCTTCCACACCCTCTGCCTCCTACTTAAGACCTTCAAATGGATCCCCCTCGAACGCAGAAAGACCGTCACTCACGCCCTGGTCACCAGCAGACTCGACTACGGCAACGCACTCTATGCCAGAATAAACAAGAACCTCACCCGCAAGCTACAGAACATCCAAAACGCTGCCACAAGACTGGTCCTTAACCTGCCAAGACACTGCCACATCTCCCAGCACCTGCGCACACTCCACTGGCTCCCCATCAAAGCTAGAGTCACCTTCAAGATGCTCACCCACGCTCACAAGACCTTCCACGACACCGGACCAGCATACCTGAACAGCCAACTCAAATTCCACGCACCCCAAAGGACCCTACGATCAGCCCAGCTCTCCTACGCCGTGGTCCCCCGCACCAGAAAGACCAGATCGGGAGGCCGCTCCTTCTCCTTCCTCGCGGCCAGAGCCTGGAACGACCTTCTGCTCCACCTCAGACAGACAACATCGCTCCCCATCTTCGTAAGAAACCTCAAAACCTGGCTCTTTGACAGACCCCCTCCTTGATGGACTGGAACTTGCAAACCCCCCCCAGCGCCTTGAGACCCCTACGTGTGAGTAGTCACGCTTAACAAACACCTGATTGACCACTCGCGAGTGTCTATTTGGACCTCCGTGGCCCCTTACAATCTGATGGGGCTTACAAATATATCATGGTTGCAGTGGATTCCTGCTCGAGATTCCTATGGGTATGGCCTCAGCGCTCGGCTGATGCTCGAACTGTTATGAAAGATTTGCGAGTCTTTATAGGGACATACGCAGTTGGCACATTACATTCGACCGTGGCCCCGTGTTTAGCTCTAGGGCTTACAAGGAAGCCATGGGAGGTTTGGGTGTAGCATTGCAGTACTCCTCTCCGTACCATCCCGAGGGAAATTCAGTTGTGGAGAGGAAAAACCGGGACTTTTTAAAAAGATGTATTTCAATATTTTATTAAATTTTCCATGAATACAAAAAAATAAACCATCACAAAAGAATTTAAAAAAAAAAAAAAAATTAAAGTACAGAGACCAAATCTAGTACACACAAGCACTACAGTATACGACAGAAAGTACCTTCGAACAATCATGGTGGTTATCATATGACCTAGCAAGGCAGCGTTAAACAATACACATGTCTAATTCCTGTAAATCAAAGTATAACAGCAGAAAGCAAGAAAGCAACCAACACACTTTCAAATAACAAGATGAGGTGTTATCACATCAGTACAGTAAAATGGAGTATATCCCCAGCACATCTTATGCAAATGTAACCAGGGACACCTGGCGAGCCAGCCGGTCTAACAAGTACTACTAAAGCGTCAAGGATCCCCCATTCACATCAGCATTCTCTTTAGTGGTGAGGTACGTCCTATACAATTCCCAAAAGTTTTTCGGAAGTAATTCACTGTAGTTCTCGGTCTGGGTGCAACAATAAAGCATATCTTTCGACCAGCAGGCCATTGTGGGAGGTGGACCACGGGACCAGCACACATCAATCCTACGTCTAGCTATCAACAGCCCCATATCTACTAATCTCCTTACAGCTTTAGGCAGAGGTTTGGAGTATCCAAGCAAGGCAAGCAGGGGATCTGGGGTCAATGGCGTATCAATAATGTCTCCAAGCAGTTTGAAAATCTGTGTCCAGAAAGTAGCAATCCCCGGGCACAACCACGCTAGGTGAAGGAAATCAGCAGCATCCGCACCACAACGTTCACATGTAGCAGAGTCACGCAACCCGTACCTGTGCAGTCTCTCGGGAGTGTAATACACCCTATTGAGGAATTTAAAATGGATCAGCCTATGTGTCCCATTCAGTGAAATACGCTTCGTGCTTTCACAGCAGTATTTCCACTTCCCATCATCTATATCCACCCCCAGGGCAGCCTGCCACGCCAACCTCGCCTTCGTGTAGTGGTTGATTCGATAACCCTGAGCCACCTTGTAAAGCTTGGAGATGATATGATCAGGAGTTTCTGTTCTAATTATATGTGTAAGGGCAGACACTTCGGGCGGCTCCACCAAGTCACTACCCAAAATCTCAAGTAATGAGCGCCTCATCCGGTAGAACTGGAATCTATCTAATGGCGTATTGTGTTGCACCACCGCAGCCACATCATCCCATGTCTTAACCATGCCGTCAGAGAACATGTCACCTATCGTCACGATGTTAAGAGCATTCAGTGTCCGCATCACCCCGCAATCCGCGCACGCGGTCAGCCAAAGGCACCAATCCAACGGAGTGTGGGGAGAATATAAAATGACTCCCGCTTGTAATTTCAAGAGACGTTGCTGTTATATCCCGCATAAAGGCCCTAATGTAGACCCGTTCGTACATGCCCTAAAATGGACGTATTCATATTTACCCTAATATGGTCATATTCGTACTTGCCCTATTATGGTCATGGCCGCATATGCCCAATTATGGTCACAACTGTACATGTCCTATTATAGTATGATTCCTTATATAGGCATGATCTTTCACCTACATTGGTCCCAGCTAGTACACAACGAGCTCTGAGGGCTGAACGTTATCTATCCTGTGGTTTTGAATACAGCATGGTTCTTCCAAACACAGGCCCACACTGTACTCATTAATTATGCATGGCTTTCTAAGAATACACCACCGGCATAATATGTATGTACCAAGTTCACCCCTGACGTCTTCCTCATGTCCAATACAAACCATGCTGAGGACCGAGACTCTTTAGGATATAAATACACCACATCTTGCCCCGGTAAGACAGAGGGAACCGAGACTTCCATGCTGACACACTGACCAGAGACGCTGAGGCTCCTGCATGCAGTCGCTCAAGCTGACAGTGGTCTGACACAACCCGGATGGGGTGTCCAACTCGAGACCAGGACGGGGTCCCACACTGTCTCTATTCAGGTATGGGGGTTCGACTAAATCCTAGGAGGATTCTTGGAGCTTAGCTACTAAGACCTACACACATATGCTAGGTACACACAGGTACATCTAGGTAGGCATCGTAGGAGTACGCACACTTGCATAAAGCTTGTATGTATGTACTCATAATTATCGCAATATGGTAGAGCTGTTCTATCCCTTTGCTTTTATCGTACTGCTGATAATATATCTCTGCTATTGTCTGCTGGTTACCGCAGCACATATATTTTACACTAGAATAACAACTGTTCAATAAATACTTATTGAAACGCCCGACTGTTTATTCTGTGTAACTCTCTGAGACAAACCAAATAAGTGAGCACGAATGACTGAGCGAAAGGGAGTACATTGTTTCCACGATTCTGAGGGAATCAGGGTTGTCATGGTCTAAGGTTGCCAGAAACGAATCTCTCCCCAATAAGAGGAGACACTAGTGGCACTGCGAGCTAGCTAATCCAAAACTAGGCTAACATATACGGTGGGGGTGCACGGAGTCAGTCTGCCACCAAGCCCGCAGTATATGTTATCCAAACACGCAGGTCCTGCAGGGGTACTATAGGAGCTACACGACATTGCCAGGCGTGCACCGTCGTGTTTATGGAGTCTAGAATACCAGTCCTATGACCAGATGGTTTAAACAAGAGAGCTGGCAATGGGAGTGGTGTAGCGACCACTCTCTCAATCTGTATGTGCGGAGTGTCAACCGGGCCATGTATCCAGTAGTGCGCATGTGTGCTCTGGGCCCCCCTATAATATAAATCCAAATCTGGAGCGCCAAGCCCCCCATGTGATACGGTAGCGTGAGTATGTCCCATTTGACACGCGCATGTTTGCCCGCCCAAGCGAGCCTGATTAATAAGGACGTAAGTGTTTTGAAAAGGGAAACAGGGAGGACCATCGGAATGTTAGTAAACAGAAACAGGAAACGCGGCAGCACTACCATTTTCATAATTAATACTCTACCCGCTAAAGATAATGGCAATCGGATCCAGCGCTCAACATCATCTTCCAATTTGCTGATAGCAACTCCATAATTCTCCTTAAATACCATTTTCGAATTAGTATGCACCTTAATGCCTAAATATCTCACCGGGTCTGTAGTCCACTGCAGCGGAAAATCGGGGGGTGAAGGGGACTGTAATAGGGGTAAGTGGGAAAATAATCGACTTAGTCCAGTTGACCTGTAAGCCGGACATAGCGCCAAACTTAACCACCTCACGCAAAACTGGGGAAAGGTTTGTTTCAGGGTCACGAATATATAGTAACGTGTCATCAGCATAGGTGAAAATGATCAATTGATATCCTGGGAAACAAATTCCCCGGTATCTGTGGTATTCTCGAAGTGCGCAAGCCAGTGGCTCCGCAACCAGCGCATACAGCATCGGCGAGAGCGGGCATCCCTGACGTGTGCCCCTGGTAATATGAATTTTGTCCATGACCATATCTCGAAGCCTTATCCTAGCCGACGGGCCATTATATAAAGTTACAACCATTTGTAAAAAGATGCCTCCTACCCCCAGCCTCGTCAGCACTTGATGCATAAATTTCCATTTGACCGAGTCGAATGTCTTCTCTATGTCGAGAAATATCGAAACAGCCTGAACATCCTGTCTCGTATGCTGAATTGCACGGAATACCGTGCGTATATTATAAGTCAAATTTCTACACGGGACGTACCCGGCCTGCTCCGGCGGCACAAGCAGCGGCACTAGCGGGGCCAGTCGGTTCGCCAAGATCTTACCGTAGAGCTTAGAGTCAACATTTAAAAGTGACAAGGGGCGATACGAAGCGCACTCAGTTGGCGACTTATCAGGTTTCAGAATCACAACAATGAGAGCTTCCCGCATCGAGGGTGGCATCTGACCGGTGGGGCTGATGTCCTCGAAGAGGGCAGCCCGGTGTGGAATGAGAACGTCTTTGAACTCCTTGTAAAACTAGACCGTAAGGCCGTCCACCCCAGGAGCGCCCCCAGATTTCATCCCCATCAAAGCTGCTGTGATTTCTTCCACGTCTAAGGGACGCATAAGAAATTCTCTGTGGGCGTTTGTCAACCAAGGAAGTTTAATGTGGTCCAGGTAATCGGGCATTTCATCATCTATGCACCCTGTCTTTGAGGCATATAGCTGCGCATAGTACTGCCTAAATCTATCAGCTATAGCCGACGAGTCCGTCAAAGGGGTTCCCTGGGCGTCGTTTATCACTCCCACCGCAGTGGTCTCCCTACGCTTCCTCAGTAAGGAGGCAAGTACCGACCCAGGATGGTCACCTTCACCATAAACACGAGCCGTCGCATATTTCCCCATATGTTTGAGTTCTGCGTCAGCTGTCTCATGATATTCTGTTAGAAGAGTCTTAAACTCCTCCGTTGCTTGTGCTTCTGCTCCATTTAGGAGGTCCCGTTCCATACCTTGCAATTTCTTCTCCAGATCCGAGAGTCTCCCACGAAGGGACCGAAGGATGCCAGAATGTTTAGCCATAGCTATCCCCCTGATATACACTTTAAAAGTCTCCCAGACCGTGGAGAAGGAGTCCACCGACCCAATATTATGTTCAAAGAAGGAGTCTATTGCTTCAAGCAGCTCCGACTTAAAAACCGTATCAAGTAGGGAATATGGAGGAAAGCACCATGTAAATGGGGGTATTTGTGTGTGGGCAGTCTAGGATTAGCAATATCGGCGAATGATCCAAGAAAGTGCGAGGTAGCACAGAGCAGTCTCGGATTAGATGAAACAGTTCCCTACTCGAGAACCAGTAGTCTATTCTGGTGTGTAAATCATGATAGGCAGAATAGTGTGTGAATCCACCTTTACCCTGGGATCTCGTTCTCCACACATCACATAACCCAAGCTGTGTCTCAGCATCTATGATTGCACGCGCTGCCGCTGTGGGACGCCGGTCTGGGCCCCCTCATCTATCAAGCTGCGGGTTCAAAACACAATTAAAGTCCCCGCCTCATAGCAGGTGCGCTCCCTTATAGCAACGCAATTTATCAACCAAATCTAGGAAAAACTGGGGGTTATCATAATTTGGGCCATACACGTTAACCAGAATGAGGTCAAGCCCTTTCCTGCTGCATCGTGATATAGTGTACCTCCCCTCAGAGTCAGCGTCGATTGGAATCAGCTGGAGCCCCGCCTTCGGATTGACCCAGGTAATGACACCTCAAGCATGTGTAGTGAACACCGCCACATGTGTGTTCCCCTGTAAACCTCTGCTAATATGCATTCTACTGTTAAGCGGCAGATGCGATTCCTGCAGTAAAGCAATGTCAACAGCATGTCTATTAAGATAGGAAAGAACCTTTCTTAGCTTCCTGAAATCATTCAACCCGCGGACATTCCAGTTTAATACCTTAACCTTACGCGCTTGTGTTTGAGTCATGGAGGATTATAGGGTTGTGCAACAGTAATCAAAGTCAATGCATACATAGCGCCATGAACACATCGTATCTTATTAAAACAACGCACCATGTAAATAAAGCGTACCACAGTGTTATTGAAGTTCCAGATAGGTCTCTGCCCCCCACCCACGCCATACATACCCCAACTTTGCAATGGCGAAAATACCCTGTCATCCCCATGAGAAACAAAAAAAAATTATAAAGCAAAAACATTATAAAACAGAAAACAAAATCGAATGAATCCCAGGGTGTGGGACACATGCGTGGGCAGATGTTGCCCATTCCCACTGCCTATTCTGTCGCAACTAGCAAGGCATCTCCTCCACCCGCCATCTAGCGCCTAGTGTGCATCTATCAGGCAAATCAGCAAGAACATACAATACCCGAACTTCCCACAATAGCATGCAAACTCTTTGAAAGTGACTCCTAATAAGATCAGCAGCGTGCAGTATTTCTGCATAGCTTCCATATTACTGCAAAAATCACAAATAAACTCCCCGCATCCACAACCATAACTATAAGGTCAAGGCAGCAGTAAATAGCAGATCCCAAAATAACCAATTCAAACTTAAAGTCTTATCTGCAATGTAAGGGAACTTGGGCATCAGTCCCGTTCATCCAGGCTGCCGCCCGTCGCTCCCTCGAGGGTGGGCGACACCATGCCAGGGGACTTTTCTTTATCCCATTCTTTCAGAACCTTCTGAAGAGTCTTTGGGTCTGTGAAGATGCGGGAACTGCCTTGACAATTCACCCTGAGACGTGCCGGGTACAACATGGCGTAATTGAGATTCTGATCGCGTAGCTGCTGCTTCAAAGGAGCGAATTGCCTGCGTGCTTCCTGGACATGCATTGTGAAATCCGGGTATAGGGAAATGTTCGATCCCTCATATTGAAGCGTTTGTTTCGCCCGGGCCGCCTTCAAAGCTACATCTCTGTCCCTGTAATTTAATAGTTCGGCGATAATGGGCCTTGGTGGGGCACCCGGCGGGGGTTTTGGGCCCAACGAGCGATGTGCCCTCTCAACCACGAACATCGAGGAGAACATGTCTCGGCCCAGCATCGTCGTTAGCAGCTGCTCTACAAGTAGCTCCATATTTACGACATTTATGGATTCCGGCAAACCGGTAATTTGGATATTACTTCTGCGGGACCTCGCTTCAAGGTCCTCCGCCTTCTCTTGTAGTGTCAGCAGGAGCTTGCCCATCTGTTTATGTGTTGAGTCCATTTCCGTCTGCGCCTCCTCGACCTCCGTGACCCTCCGTTCCGCCATGTCCATCCTCTCCGCTTGCTTGTCCATGCGCTCCGACATACGATCCATACGGTAGGATAAAGACTCTATCTTGTTATCTATAGAGGTTAAGCTTTTTTGCATTGCAGCCAAGATGACACGAATATCACCCTCTACTGGTACGAGCGATTCAGACTGAGCATTCTGATCCTCATCTGGTGTCTGCTCGCGAAGCCTGGACTTTCTATGTTCAAAGTGGAGCTTAGGTTGATTTTTGTTCACCTTCCCCATGATCACAGATCGCAATCGCAATCCTTCAGCCTGCAGTGCGTGAGAGATAGAAGCAGCAGGTCTTCGCGATAGCAGCCAAATAAGGAAGCGCTCCGCAGTCGAAGCAGGACTGTAACGACGCTACCTAATGCTGCACACAGGACAATTCCTGGCAGCGGTATGGCGCTGTAAGTGTTGCACATAGAGCAGGCATTGTGACCTGGTTCACAGAGGCGCTGGGGCCGGCACTCTCAAAGCAACCAAAGACGGTGTCCGGCATCCCACACAATTTAGAAGGTAAGGAGAAGCGCGACTGCCACATCAGAGAGTCCCCAGTAGGTCAAGTCAGGCCGCACATCACCCATCAACTGGCATCCAAGAGACAGGGGGGTCCGCTGTGCAATCCCAACACCCCCAGCAGCAGCTTCCACTTCAGGGAGCACCAGCGCTCTAACCTCAAACGCCAACTCGCAGCTCAGAACGTCATGGGGGCACTGAGGGCTATCAAGGAGTCTGTTTGCAGCCCCAGTCAGAATGGTATGATGCGGTCTAACGCCCCAAGTCAGAGTCTCCAAACAGTGCCTCACGCCTGTTCCAGTGTCAATAAGGAGATGGCAGGGGCAAATGACGATGATGAGCGCGAGCCGCAGCTCGACTTCGTTCCGCCGCACAAGTTGAAACAACTCCCACCTCAGCGTACTGTGAGTCCCCTCTCTCCTGACCCCAGAGAGCAATGCCGGGTCGCTTCACTAGGTCTTCACGCCAGAGCGCCGATGCACTGCAGCTACACCTCCTGCAGTGCACCAGGCGCCACACAATGTTTATCCGTCGGAAGCGCAAGTCCAAATGGCGCAGTGAGGCCCAGCGCCGGAGGCCGCGAGCCGTCCGCCGCAGCCCACTCAGGCCCAGGCGCAGATGGGGAGAGGATGGGTGCACAACATCGACGGTGAGTGACGGCTCGCAACTCTTGAAGCACAGCTACATAGGGGGCACAGATGGGGGCTGCCTCGCTCACCTCCACAGCACAGTACAATCCACGCTCCCGGTCAAAATGGCCGGCGCCGGGTCATTTCCCTCGAGTCCCCGCACCACGGCACCAGGGCGTAGTGGCTCATTTCCCCGGCGGCGCTTCGGGGGCCCACGCAAGGGTCCGCTACGCCTCCGGCCACCAGATGGTCTCGTCCAGCCCACAGCGCCCTCCGCACAGACTCACGCAGGCCGCAGCAAACCTGTGAATGTCGGCCCCACAGGCTACGTCACAGTCCCGGCCTCAGATCAGGGGCGGCCGGCCAGGGCACTCTCCACCACCTTGCATTGTTCAGGGGCACCACAAGATCCCGAAAATCAGCACCAAGTAAGCAGCGCGACTTCCGCTACTAGGGACACCACATTTTATAGCTGAACAGCCAGGATAGATGCAGGATTGATGTCGTATCTTCGGATGGACGGACGGAGCTCTCGGCTTACACCGCCATCTTGGGCTCAGGCAAGCTCCGCCCCGGAAAAACCGGGACTTAAAGCAATCTTTAACAGCTAGAGTATTAGGTTTGGGTGGTAGTTGGGTCAATCACTTATATGGGGTACAGCGGGCCCTCAACAATATGCCAAGAAGTTCTCTAGGGCGTGTCACTCCTTATGAGGTCCTATTTGGGATGAGAATGTGGATACCTGATCTCGATTGTGAAGGCACAGTGGCGGATGAAAAACCTTTTGACATCAATAAACGTTTGGCTGTTTTACAGGATCTGAATAAATCCAGAGCACTACAGAGCAATGTGCAGGTAAAGCGGACTGCCACTGAGGAAGTCAAGTCAGTCACGACAAGACCTGTCTGTGTCCCTAAAGTCGGGGATCTGGTCAGAGAAAAGATAGTGGACAAAAAAGAATTTGGGCCATCATACAGAAAGCCTGTACCTGCCCTGGCCGTTGAAGGAACAAGAACTATCCTTCTGCCCCCTCTTGCCGGGAAAAAGGAGAAAAGATTTGTCTCCATTGATCTGATAAAACCACACTATGTGGCCAATACTAAATAGTAGGCCTCGTGGACTCCTAGGTAGCCGACGCCCTCTCTTGCTACCATACAGGGAGTTCAGACAGAAAGGCTCATCACGTTTGAAGAGTCATCTATATGGAATGATGGACTATGCAATAATGCCATGGAACTAGTTCCTCTTGATACAGAAATACAAAATCAAAATGAAAGACAAAATTCAATTCGACCTAACACTGATGTCTACGTAAACATGCCTCAACAAGAGCCGTCTACAAGTTCAACAAAACCTGCGGAATTACCAAAAATAGATCGAATGCATCTGGCTATTTCATCGACTTCGATACATTTCCTTGGATCCGAGTGAACCTGAAACAACGCCAGCCCCAATATCTCGTCAACAACAAGTCAAAGACTTCTTCATTTTTCTTAAAAAGACTTACCTGGTGTCACCTTGGCAAAAACTTTGGATAATCATCGGGATACTTTTCTTTCTTTTCTGGATAGGTTTAGTAACCGTCTTTTGCTTACTCATTAATGGAACTTACCTTCGCCAAAGCTCTGCAGCATCAAAAGTGAACTTAATCCTAAAACCTCATGTTTCGTCTCATCGTGAACAAAGAGACTTGTCATCAATGAACATTACAGCAGTTCCTATACCTGATGGTAAAGTATGGGAAAAGGTTGATTATGATATATTTGGTCCGACCGAACTTTTAAAGATACCACATTTGTTTAAAATTTCCTTAAATTATATCATTACCTCCAATACATTTTCCGATGATTGGGATTTTGAAACTGTAACCAATATGTTGTCTGATTTAGAACAATCTGCCGCATTTTTTAGCAATGAAATGTTAGGAGACACATCAGACTTTAACACAATGTATTGTTATCAACATTATGGTAATTATTTTCTACACAAATCGAGCACTCCTAGGAATGTTTTCACATATCACCAATGGGAACATTGCCCTACACCACCGAAAAGTAGTTCGAAAACGTTTGCACAAAAATGTTCATATTTTTCAGGGTTTAATGTTTCAGACCCATCCTCATATTACTATAAGGTTGCACCAACATCCGCACAGAAAAATATGCTGACTAACACCAAACAGATTTACTCTGCTTCCTTTATTACCCAACTGTCTAAACAGTGTTTCGACTTATGGAAAGACACTATAGACTTAAAATCAGTTTGGGGTTCTAGAGACTGGCAAGTCCAGGGAACAGAAGCATTATTTAGAGCATGCCTCATTCCTCAGCAGGTGATATTTCTAAATGAAACTGTGCAACAGACTTCCTGTCTTGGGATAGCCAAGAACAAGGATTTGAACACATCTCGGATTCCAACACCATCACAGGCCGAGGGTAATTTTACATCACTAAAAGGGGCTACAATAGATGACATTTTACAATACAATAGCTCAGACACCAATTGGAAGGGATGGCTGGTTTGGCCCACAGACACTAATAGATGTCAGGAGACATTTAGGGGTACAACCGAAGGGTTCAGTATCCATAGGCTAGAACCATGCTATGTACAAAGAGAACATCCGGGGGTGGTGACATCATACAGTGTTGGGAAGTTGTGCCTCGATTGACTAAAGACCTCAACACTACCACAGGTGAAACAACACTTATCCTTACTTACAGCGGATGTGGACCTATGGGATTTTTTATCAGATCCCAGAAAGCCACGTCAAAAATGTTTCTATTATGCTGTCTATAATGAAATTTGGAAAATCTCCCAACAAGAACCAGCAGAGAGACTACGAGAAATAGATAGGATCAATCTAGAAAAGGCGCTAGCCGTAGTTGACAATGGCATGACTACGTTAACTTCCAGGATTTATTCACTGGGCAACATTGTATCTTCTGCTATTGATGTACTAGAACAAGATTTGTCCATACTACAGCACGGGCAAAAACAATTGCGTTCTATTATGTTATTAAGCTGGACGCTGCACTCATTGGGCGCAGGCTATTTGCCTTGGTATTTTATCAACAGTACGTCACGGTTTTCTGCATACAATCTAACGGAAAAACAGATGAAAATGGCACAGAGAGGAGCAAAATATACAATGCTGCGTATTGAAAAACTGGACAGATTACCTTTTACTGTGGCAGAATCACCGTCCACAGAGTGGTTGATCCATGGCCATATAACATTACCAGTCACAACTTTCCAGTTTCAGTACTGCCTTGAACAACAACAGGCAGACAGATATGGGGATCTAGAAGTGCTTCTAAGTGGTACAAACTGTGAGAACGCTTTAAGTGGATCTCTCATATGCCAGCATATCATGCTGCACGGGGCCTGCAATGGTTCAGTAGCGAACCTATCCTGTCACTTGAGGGGTACCCCAGCAGCCGTGATTACCCCGGTATTCAAGCTACTTTCAAATGGGAGTTACTTGATGCTGAACGATCCAGGTTTTTGTGGGATGCTTCCGGGCATCACATATCTCGTCACCGTGAGCTCCAGGGTTACTTGCTGTTTGCAAGTATTGTTTCCACCGACACACACAGTCAGGGAGGCGCAGCTATGTCCTTGGTTGAATGTTTCCTTTATAAGGTTTGATACTCTGAGCAGAATGAAAGCCATGCTTCTACAAAAACACGTGCCCTTAACCTCCGCCCGGGAGACTTTTGATCTCCATATTGCAAGGTCCTCGGCTGAAATACAGGCACTCATACGTACAAACTGCCCCTTCCATTTCACAGAAATGGTAAATCGTATCTTTAAAATATCTAATATGACGGGTATAGTCCACCTATTTAAGACCATAGGTTCCGGACTGTTAAGCACCTTTCAAAAGGTCCTCGGAGTTATACCAAACTTTATACACTCCGTATTCGGAAGCATTTTTGGAGGACTTCTGCTGATCCTATTTCTAATAGCATGAATCCTGATTGTAATTTTTCTGCTATGCAATGGATGTCCCAGTCACCAAGGAGATGGAAACAGTGCTCCTGGAGCGTAAATACCGTGATCGCATGGTACAACATCTGGGCACACCTCGCCTACGGGAACTAAGCGCCTCTTGGTTCCTGTCATTTAGACCAGTCTGGAAGGACTGCATCCTACCTGTTCTCCGATGCCTGTTCTGTGGAGAAGAATGCATGTTGGATCTCTGTCTGACACTTCCATCAGTTGCGCAACCAGACTTTGATGCTTTACTGGACCCGATAACGGCCCACATTCTGCAGTGTCCCCAGCGTATTCCTATGTTGATGGCGGCATTCTTAGGGCCTCCACAGGAAGTCTCTGCTCCTGTTGGAATGGATACCGGCTCCTCCACTGACACCCAGGCCTTGACTGGCACACAGACTGCCCCAGCATCGGCTGCTGGCAGCACGGAAGATCATCTGTGCTCTATTGACGTAATCTGCGAGGTGTTACAAGAGTCGTCGTCTGCGAAGGCAGGCAACATCAAAGTTGCGTCTACCAGCCAGTACACATAAACATTTGGCTCGTCGTGTGCTGGGAAAAATTTGGCTTTTTGAACAAACTCAAATTGGAACTCCAAAACAATTGACACTTTTTATGACCTGCATGGCTTTCCGATGCTTGTAGTTGTTCGAACTATATATACGGACACATTAGAGCTATTGCTTGAGTGACAATTTTTAGCACTTTTTAGAGTTTTTAAAAAATAAATTAGCAAAATTATCGTTTTTTACTGTAGTTGTTTGCACACCAGTGCCTAGACAGCCTAGTAGTACGTCAGAATTTAATTATGTCGTCCAGTCGGATGAGGAGTGGGTGTTATATTCCAGATAGGTATCCCAATATAGGCTCAGGTAACATCATAACCTTTCACCTATACTCTCCCCTACATTACACACATAACGGTTCTCGGGACTGACCTTTTACCTAGATACAACACTGCACACAGAACGCAGGGTTTTCTCTGGTAAAGCCTCATACATTATGCATGAGGATTCTTGGAAACTCAGCAGGACTACCATCTCCTGTATAATAACTATGTATAAAGTTCATTTCTGACGTGATCCTAAGTCATGCAAGTGGCACAGCAAGGTAGAACCCCGGGGAGACCTTTGGGTATATCAACATCACATCTTGCTGTGAGAAAGAGAGAAGATCAGGATTTCCCTGCTGACACACTGACGCGAGACGCTGAGGTTCCTGCATGCAGATACTCCAGCTCACAGTGGTCTAACATCCCTTGCGGGGTGTCCACCTCAAGACCAAGACAGGGTCCCACATTCTCTCAGTTCAGGTAATGAGGTTGACTTTATCCTAGAGGGATTCTTGGCTTAACACCTACATACTTGCTAGGTACACTTAGCAACATCTAGTTAGGGTAGCATTGTAGGAGTACGAATTTTATTGTCATGTATTTTATATACTTGCCTGTATTTATGATTTTAGCAAAATGGAAGAAATCTACCATCCTTTTACTTTCCTAGAGCTTCTAATCATTTATATCTGTTACTGTCTAATGGTTGTTTCAGCACACCTATTTTACACTAGAATAACGACTGTTCAATAAATACTTATTGAAAAATGTCCATACCGTTTATTCTGTGTATCTCCCTGAGACTAAGTGAGCACGAGTGACTGAGCGAAAAGCAGTACACTGTTTCCACGGTCCTGAGGGATCAGGCTTGTCATGTTCGATAGTTGCTAAGAACTATTCTCTCCTTGGTAAGAGGAGTTTCTAGTGTCACTGTGAGCTAGCTGGTATACAGGCCAACATATCCGGTGGGGGTGTCTGGAATCAGCCTGGACACCAAGCCCACAGTGTATGTTGTCCAAATGCGCAGATCCTGTATAGGTTTTATAGGAACTACATGACAGCCTAGAAACTGAGAAGATGGTGGTGTTTTTTCTGCTTGGCTTATCTCAGATAAAACCTTTATTTAGTAGAAGGATGGATGTGAAGAGAAAACTTCTCTAGTGAAATGGGGAACAGAGGACCTAATATACGAAGAAGAAGAAGCTATATGCTGCAAATTAGTCACAAACTGATCCACGGCTGCAAAGCCAGCACTGAGCAATGTACTAAACTGGCAAACACACAAGTTTTCAAAAAAGCACAGCAAATCACATGTTTTATGTTTCATAAAAGTGCAAAAGGGAAAATTAAACAGCAAAACCATTTTCTAAATAATTCTGATGTACTAAACAATTAACAAATTGCAAATAGCCACAAAAACAACACATTTCACATTCAGATTACCATCAACTGAGTACAGGGAGTAACTATGGTCAAACTATAAAAAGGAGCTCTCAATGCAACTTTCAAAATGGCAGTTCTCTATACCATGGTGAGAGGAGCGTTGATCTTGGGAGCCCTGCAGAGGAGGGGGAGGGCAAAAAAGAGGATCTTCAGACAGTCACACTCAATAAGCAGATAGAGGAAGAAATATATGGGAAGTATAGATTAAGGGGTAGTATATACGAGCCCCCTTTGCGTCGCTTTTGCACCACACAATGTGGTGCAAGAGCACAGCAAATAAAAAATTAGATTTGTGAAGCTGCACAAGGCTACCTTGCGTGTCCCTGAGTGGCTTCATAAATCTTGAGTAATGCAAATTACTGCGTTGCATTACTCTGCACCAGGGAGGCATTTCCATGGGCGTTGCATGGGTGCTCCTACTCAACATCCATGAGTTTTGATGCATTCCCAGATTTACCAGAAGTGGTAGACCTTGGAATGTGCCAAAAATCTACTCCTCCCCAGGTGAGACGTAACGAGGAGAAATATGATTATTTCTTCTGTTTTTTTCCTGTTTTTATGTGACTGCATTCTGGAGCACACATAGAAAGACGAAAAAAAACCTCAGGAGATTGATTGTTCTTGTGCAGGAAGGTGCCCCTTACTGCACAAAAACAATCGTCCTTACAACGCAAGGGTGCCTGCATTGGCACTATGCAGCCAAAAGAGCACCGGCGCAGAGCTCCGGTGCAGGGAAAAAGGCAGGAATACGCTGTATTGACTTTAAATATGGTGCATTCCTGCCCCTTCGCTGTCATGCATTGTAGCGCAGCAAGATGGCTTACTGCACTGCGTGACTTTGCTATAAATATGGCCCCTACTGGGCACGCAATAATAGAACTGGTGGCAGAGCTCCATCCTGTGCAAAGCAGACATACCCACTATGGCCAGGCCATCCCCAATCATGTCCAGGCCCTGTGCTCATTACACCTGGTAGCATTAGGAAGATATCAGGCCATAGTGTCAGCGTCAGTTGAGGTATCACAGAATGCAATGCTTGAGGTTTTCAGAAATGTTTTGATGCCATGTTGTCAATGATTCATGCCTAAATAAAGTTTAACAATTCCGCACGGAGTTGCAGGATACCGTGGTGCATTTGTACAGCACAGTACAATTCCCTCACATTATTGGCTGCATGGATGGGACCAATATATTAATTTGCCCTTTTTCACAAATTCAGTACCTGTATTGAAAAAGAAAGCCAGCATTCACTCAATAAACAAATGGTCTATAATGCTGAGTGTCTAATAGGTGATATTGCGGGGCACTGCCCTGGAAGTATACATGGCTTATGTATGTTTCGCTATTGTGTCCTACTGAGACAAGACATTGGAGATGGTTGTCTACTAGGAAACTCCTATACTCTGCACATACAACATTTAATTATCCAGTCCTCTCCGTGAATTGTACCCGTTCCATATCTAATATTGGTCGCTTACTTATGTCATTTATCTCTGCACCCAGGGCCGGCTCTAGGGCGGTGCGACCGGTGCCACCGCACCGGGTGCTGACTTCCGGGGGGCGCCGTGTTTGCAAGTTTATTATTATTTTAAGGCACCTGCTGCCGCGTTCGTTTCCTCCAGTAATTTCCGGCCAACAAACAAATGTCAGGATAACTCCTGTGATTAATGTTCTTCCTGAAGAAGATTTTGAGTTTTGTTTAATTGGGGTTTTGACTCACTATAAAGTAGCACAGAGGGTTAATACGCCTGTTGCAGAAAACCAGTACCGAGCAGATTACAAAGTGCATAGAACGTAAATAGGTCAATGAGTTACTGCTTTTAAAAGAGACATCATTTTGTTACTTGCAATTTATAAGTTCGAATCCTATATTAGGATTTTAATTTATAAATTGCAAGTAACAAAATGATGTCTCTTTTAAAAGCAGTAAACCACGGACCTATTTACATTCTATGCACTTTGTAATTGGACTGAACTATTAACTTTTATCAAAGAACTGCATACAGACTGCAAAGTATAGATTTGAGAAAAGATTAATGTTGCAAAAAGGATTAATTTGAACAGAAATCTATTCTCATTGTTAAAGTGAACCCCTAATTATGGTGTTTCTGTTTAAATTCTGAGTATGTGCTTCTCTAGACCAAGCACTATTTAACTATCCTGCCTACCAGTGTTGATGACATGTCACTCCTACACCTTGGAGTCCTCTGTCTTATGTAAAATTTGCTATACGCTGAGTTACACACCTATGATTTATTGTGTCTGTGTAATGTGTGTCTGATGCAAAGTGCTCTGACACCCTACACTGGTGAGTGGCGCTATATATGCATCTGAGCGAGAATGCTATATATACATCTGAGAGAGAGTGGTTTTGGAGACTTGGGCGGTGTTGAAGGAATCCGTGGTGGAGGTGAGCATTGGGGGGCGCCAACAAACATTGTCGCACCGGGCGCCACCAGCGCTAAAGCCGGCCCTGTCTGCACCGGGTGTACCCCCATCCATAAACACCAAGGAAGCGTACATAAAACATTGGCAAACTTGATATGTGGAGGAACATACTTTCAGGTTAATTTCGAGGCAAATTCTGATGCATAACTAAAGTGGTGGTGCAATCCAGTATGTTTCAAAGACTAGTTGTAGGAGCAAATCATGTTGTGTATTTTTACATATTTCCACACTGAAAGGTCTTTCCATTGAACCCGAGTGGGGAGACTCCAGTGAGGATGAACCTCCCTCCTTTTCAGCATCTGTGTGCCAGAATCTTTTTTTGTTTGGAGTTTTATATAGCGCGAACTAGACCCGAAGGTATCAGAGCGCTTTACATGAGGAACAGTTGCGTTACAGACGGACACATTCATTTTTTTGTTAGGCACGGGGAGATTAAGTGATTGCCCCAAAATCACAGGATGCTGAGCGTCCCTGTCGAGACTCGAACTCTGTTCCCCATTTTCAAGGTCGACCGCCCTAGCCGTTAGGCCACATCCTCTCCATCTAACGATGTAATTAACACTGCTGATAAAACGGTACACAGAACAGGTATATCCAATAACTATTTTAGAAGTGCCATGTTTGGTAGGTGGATATAAAAATAACACATGCTCACAGTTTCAAGCATTAACAAATATGTCTTTTTCGATGACTTGACGTATTCTAATAGTCAGCATAAGAACTCTGTGATGGCTGAATTTGAGAGTACACTAACTGAAAATTGTCATGTCAATAATGTGTCTATAAGTATCACCACACATTTGCCCAGTGTCACCAAGCACAGGTCTGGATTGACTGATTCATGTGCTCTGTATGCTCTGATGAAACATCCCAGATGTCTGTATCGAGGGCTGACTTATCGGGAGTATATATGGGTGAGAGGGGAGTGACACTGACCTGTGGGTGTGGAAATGTATGCAAAGGTAGCACTCACACTGATTCCATTCAGTACCTCAGCATGGAAAGATGTTTTGATGAGGACTCAATGAGTGTGGGTTCCGTGGGAGGGGCTCACTGTGCCAGCTGTTTCTCTCCTTCTACATTCACCCTTCATGTTGCTGCATTACTGGCGTCATACCATTTTTTTTTTGTGCATTGTTCGAATTGTTACACCCAGACCATTTATTCCTTTCTGGATCCTCTGTCACATTTTATTTTTTATTGCCTCTGACAGGCACAGTACAAGATTTCTTCCCAGATGGTTTATCATTGTGGGAAGCACATTCTTTCACAAGCGTTTCAAGCTTTAAGTCACTTCCGCTTCCTGACTCCTTCCTCCTTCTCTGGTTCCTGGCTTGCCATTTTTCCACTGTCCTGTGTGCTCTCTTGCTCACATTGTGCAAGTAGTGGTTTACTTCCTGGCTATTATATCAATCCCCTAAGCACACGCATAGTATGTGGAAACCCATGCTCTGAATTACATATTCCCATATTTATCAACCAATACCTTTATAACATGTTATAGATATATTTTAGACATCTGTAAACTAACAGTGGTGCATAACACATATGTGAATAATTCTAGTCAAGTCTCACAATGTGTGGTACACTCTCAAGTGTACAGAAATCCAACTTGTGTCATGCAAATCAAGTGCCGCATTGCCCTTATACCCCTCGCATGCCAGTCTTTTCTGTAGCTGGCTTGTTAGTTCTGTCCTGTAGTCATATATATATGTATGGTATTCGAAAACCATGTTAAACCACAATGCCTGCAAAACAAATCAAATTTATGGTATCCTACCTTGATACCGGTTCGATTTTCGTCCCGGATATCAGAAGACCCAAGTCTATGTGACATGTATCTGTACATATTAACAATATTGTATTAGAAATGTTATGGGTAACACCTCATGTAATGGGTAGTCACCCTTTTAGTCCAATTGTTTCTCACCCATATTGCGTAGCATTGTTGTCCCAAATCCTTAATCATTGGTGTGTCTGTTCTATAACATACATCATCGTATTCATCCTGACTTTTACTTCCAAGATTTGTGGAGATTAACTCTCTTCTTTTGATTGCTAATTGCAGTTGCTGTAACAAATAAAAGAGGAGACCCATAGTATTTGTGTTGTCCAATTCCAGTGCAGTAAACCAGTCATTTCAATCATATATCCCATATTAAATGGACTTACCTGTTTTTACAGCTTGGCGTGTGTAAGTGAGTATGCTACACTCATCACAGCATCTCTGATCCGTGCCATTTGTACTTGGCAGCGGAACCATTACCTCTGACACTGTCAGGAAGTTAACATAGATCCCAGACAGCGCATCTGGTGCAAAACACTATTCCACCTCGTATTGTCCCACAATGGCCGCCATATTGAAAAGACCGCTCTTCTCATTGCACCCGCTATCAAATTGTCCATATATGTACTATTTTCATGTCCCTCTGTTGCAGTCCCCACTAGTGTAATGTGCCACATTGTCTCATATTAAAGCGTATGTAGATACTAAGAACCATGTCCTTCCATAGTAAGAGCTTGGAGTACATCTTCAAGCCAGTGACATGGTGGTATACAAGATGGAAATCTTATTTCATAAAATGGTATCAGGCCTTGTGAGTTTGTATTAATTATATCAAACCATTGCAAGTAAATGCGAATTGCATGTGCTATTCATACATGTAGGTACTATCCCTTAAAGAACCATGTTCTACTCATATATATTTGATCAACTGACAGTGTCAAAGACCATCAGTACTGTATCAACACTATTATGTAATCTAATATGCAGGGTAGTATACATCACAGTTGACACAATTCATGTAATCAAAAAAAGTGCAGACTCTCCATTGTCATCCTTCCATCTATCCATTGTAATTCCGCATCTTATACCAATAGATAATTTATCATTTCATTCTCCTAAAAAGTACTGTAGCTCATGATCAGTGTTGAGGCCCAGTTCAGCTGACTTCAGATGCATTGTCCACATGGCTTCTTTGCGTCGTAAAGTAAGTTCTCTCTGTCCATAGAAGCAAAAAATGTTATGTTGCCCTTGTGCCTTGCATTCTGCTGCATATACTGCCATGGGGTATCTATGATCTCTTTGTTTGAGGGCTCTAAGGTGTTCACTCATTCTCTCTTTAGGTGCCCTTATTGTACTTCCCACATAGATACATTTGCATTTACATTCAATATTATAAACTACATATTTTGTTTCGCAGTTAATGTTTGAATGTATATCAGATATCCTCCTGTCTGCTCCATTAAAATTATTTTTCTTTTCTTGTGCCCATCTACACATGACACAGTGTCCACATTTGTGGAACCCCAGTGCATTGGTCCATACAGTGTTCTTGTGTCTTGTAAATTGGATAACTAGGGCTTAATAGTGACTTCAGCGTTCTGCCCTGGGAGAATGTAATCTCTGGTCTCCCTGACTTGAAATCTTCTAGTGCTTTTCAGCACATAAAATGTTCCATTGTTTATGCATACTTCCCAATAGAACCTTGGACAATCCGTTGTAGTCTGTCACCAGCTGTACCTTACTTGATGTACCCTGTTTCTGTGTTCTTTCCCTCAATGTGTCTTGCCTCTTCATTTTTGAGATCTTATTTTCAGCTATCCTTATGGTTCGTGTGTCATATCCTCTAGCAGAGAAGTGTGCATTCATGTTCTCCATACATGTTCTAAAGTCCATATCTGTGCTGCAGTTTCGTCTCACCCGTATCAACTCAACTTATGGTATAGCTCTGATCTGGTGTCTGGGGTGTGCACTAGAGGCATGTAAGATCGAGTTGCATGATGATGGTTTGCGATACACCCTGCTCTGTATTTGATTATCCTGTATGAATAATTCCACATCCAGGAATAAGATACATGCACTGCTATATTTATATGTGAATCTTATATGCAAGTCGTTTGTGTTCAAGTAGTCATAAAAATGGTTTCAGTTTATCCATTGTCCCAGACCAGATCATAATGCAGTCATTGATATAACTACCCCAGTACATGATGGAGTTACACCACTCTGTTCCCCGCAGGCCTCAGATCCACTCCTCCTCCAGCCACCCCAGGAAGAGGTTAGCGTAGGATGGAGAAAATCTGGAGCCCATGGCTACAACTTGAATTTGTCGGTACCAATATTTATTGAAGATAAACACATTGTTCAAAATCAATTCAGTCATTGCCACTAGTATTTCGGAGTGTTCCTATTGGGTGGCTGGTTTGGTACTTAGAGCCCGTCTGAGTGCTCTAATTCCTAGGTCAAATCTAATGCTTGTGTTGATGAATGTGACATCTAATGTCGCCAATATCATGCCCTGTTACTTTCTGGCTATGATGCTAATATTTGCTGCTGCTGACATAGTTTTAATGTGTGAGCCAATCTGAATCACAACTTATGAATCGCTATTTTGTGAAAGCAAATATGTCAGAGTCTGAAATTGGTAGTGCCTTACAAATGGATTTAGCTGAACCAAGACAGAGAAATTACCACCTGTTGGCCTCCATATATCCAATAAAAAAAGAGTATAAAAGATGGACATTTAGGATTATTTCAAGACAATGGTGGCTAGACTTTTATCACATACAACCATTATCCACTTTCAAGATTTTCATAGGGATTCTTTTAGTTCATAGATGTTGCTTTGTGTTTATATAAAAGTGGGTTTAACTATGTTCATGAGCATTTTAATGATGTCATCATATCAAATAAAATGGTACCTTTTATTTGGTTTGTAACTGAATAGAAATAAGTTGGGGTTTTAAAAATAAATATTTATTTCACATTTATGGTAATAACTTTTTTCGGAATTTGTTGAAGCAGACAAAAACTGAGCAGGAAGCTAATGTTCATATTTCTTCAGAACTGGATAAAACAATTGAATCATTGGCCACATCTATAAGAGCCTTGGAACAGATCAAAGGGTGAGCTTTGGGGGAGATGAAAATCTAATTGCACTATTTGCAGGCTAACTCACTGTGGCAATAACTGAACTAAAAACACTATTTAAGCCCTGTGTCACTCTCTAAAATGTGTTGGGAAAGTGTAAGGTCATAAAATGAGAGGAAGTCAGTTCAACTACATTAAAATTTGCAAGAGGAAATAAGGGGAAATTATGGTAGATGACTGTAAGAAAATATGAAAATGGGCTATTAGTTGGGTTGGATGTGAGTCCTACCCAAGTAGAAAGTCTCCAAAATCCTATACGGTCAAACACACAAGTTTAATAATTTAAACCTAGGTGCAATTGTTGTTAGCTATGATGCATAGAAGACAGGCTTACCTTAGAAAAATGTGTAAAGAATTTAGCAACACTGAAAAACAGTCTTAATGTCAGAACACAATTCAATAAAAATCTCACAACCAATGTCTAGATATTAAGAAAAACGTACTAGTACAAATGACACAAAAACAACTAAAATCTAATAAGGGGGATGGGATTTTTACATTTTTCAGGCAAAACGCCCCAAAAAATGTAAAGCTCCATTCAGAAATAAGTGTAAGCGGTTGACTGGGACATAGGTGCTATTTTGAGCCGATCGCTACCGGATACACCAAGTAGGTCATCCCGATCAAAGTTTTTCAAAAGGTTTGCAGAAGTCAGTCTACACAGGTAAGAATGGAGTCAATTTTCCTTGTCTGCCAAGTGGATAACACACTATGCACTGCAGTCCACAGATGACATTTAACTTCCCATGCCGTTGGTGCATTAACTGCACAATATACTACGGCCTTACTAGAAAGTTAAATAATACAATTGAAGATTAGACAAATTTGTTGTGTTTTAGGGGCCTGAGCACATTCACTGGGCAGTTACCAGCAGTATCTCAGTTTGCAAAGGTCAAAACCCAGCAGCATCACTAATTAAAAAATAGGAATGATCACACAAAAAAGGCATTTTCTCACAATTACACCATTCAAATCAGACAAGACAGCAGGTAAATACTTGGGCATGTGCATTACCCACAAGTTGTGAGTTCACTCACGCAACATAGCAAAAGTAAATGATGAAATTAAAGGAGACATCCTGATGGTTGGTAAGGAGTCCAGTATGCCACCTGGCACAATGTGGTGTGTTAACATGCACCATGATTATTAGTATATATGTCACAAATAAAATAAAAATGTTGGCATACGTAGGCACCAGCATCTGATACTCAAGTGTCATCAATCAAGAGTACAGTTGTGTTTTATAACTGTCGGGCGCTGGTGGTTTATTTTCAGGCTGCCTTGTTTTAGCCAAATGTGTTTTACATTCACATGAAGGAAGGTCTTTGATGTCAAACTGCACAATATCCAGAGTAGAGGAAAGCACTGAGCAGTGGGTGAGGCGAAACGGTCATACCGTCAAAGGCCACAAAGAGTGCTTGGTAGAAGCTTGTGCTGCCAGAGAGGAAAATGTTTGATTTATGCTCCAGGCGAACTCAGGTAATTGAATGTATGTGAGTTTTAGCCTAAGCAGAGTCAGAAAAGGAATGGAAACAGGCTTGAGATGAAATTTTAGGCTGAAACATAGGAAAAAGATGCTTTCTGGAACATTAAATGCTGGCACCCCCAAGGATGCATAAATGATTGTAATGGCTAAATTAACACCTACGGTTAGCTATTAACTCTCGTAGTTGTGCATTTATTCTGAATAATCTTAGTTTTTTTCTATGTCTGTCTGAATGATCATGGTTTGTTATCTTGATTACTATTTTTTGTGCTAATATTATTAGCCAATCTACATTTCTAGGAATGGTCTAATCCTCTCCAATCACTCACCACTGTGCAGTGTCCTACGCATGAAAGAAACCGAGATCCTAGCCTTCATGGAGTGAAGCTGGTGGTTTAATAAGGTTCAGCTCAAGAGCAACACCAAACAGATCATCAATTTCCTCAGTCTATGTCAACTTGCAGAATGTCACTGTGCTGACTCGCAGATGAAAGCAGTTTACACGGTGATCTGACCACGCCCAGGTAAATTCAAACCTCACTTGCTCAGCCGTTGTGGTTTACATCCAGTTTGATAATGCTCTGGCACTATCCAAATTATTAGTGGCTGCAGTAGGTTCCCTGGGACCATTATTACAACAGTCAATAATTGAGGGCATGATAGCACTTACAGTTAGCTGAGTGTCAATCCTTGATAGCAAGAGTTGGTGTTGCCCGCATAAGCTGCCCATTGCTCTGGTTTTCTTCATTGCCTATTTCTTATGCTGCATCCTCCATATGAAAGAAACAGAGATCCAAGCATTCTTGGATGAAAACAGATGCTTTAATAATTTTCAGCTCAAGAGCAACACCAAACAGATCTTCACTCTCCTCAGTCTCTGTCAACTGCCTCAAGCACTCAACATTCCACCCCAGAACCCCTGATGACATAGTACACACATTAAAAACACAACACACTGTTTTTTTGGAGTTCTGTTGTTATTACATGCTTTCACCTTACTACTCTAGCTGTACTGGGCCCATTACGATTAGACAATCTGTAGCATTTCTATTTACCACAGAGGCAATGATCCTCTAACAAATCCTTCCCTGCCAATAGGAGGGGTGGAAATTAGGGTGACCAAACTCCACATTAGCTGTCCAATGAGGATAATTAATTGACAGCCAATTAACAAATTAGAGATCAAATTTAGGTAGTCCATTTTCAGAACCATGCTGTAGCAATAAAGAATAGCAACAGGAAGACCCAACCTCCTAAAGAAGTTAAGTTGAGTTAGGATAATGCAAACCAAAAGTTCTGCAATGCAAAATAGAGAAGTAACAGCTGATGTTCTGTCAGAGCTCGATGATTCTCCCTACAACACAGTAAGTCATTAGGAAACAGCATCGTTTGAATGGAAGAATCAACAGGACTCAATAACAGACTCAAACGGAAAATGTATTAATTTGGTTATTGTATTGAAGATCCAAAATTCATTGCCACAAGTAATTTCTTGAGGATTTCAGTTAAGAATATCACAGCTTGTATGAAAATGGCAAACACTTAAGCTGGCTTTCTTCAATGGTTATAATCAACTACAGAGTCAAAGAGTTCTACCACTATTAAGGCTGAAGGATAGCTCAGGCCCTACAAAGATGGAAAAAAGGGTTCAAAATTAAAGTCCATTAAGGGCGAGTCCATTAGCATAAACAAAGAAAGTAAAACATGAAAAATGAAAATGGTTCAGCAAAAAAGGTTCAGTCCATCAGCTACCAACTGTAGCTTCAGCAAGGCAGACCAAAATCAAATGATAGTTCAAAATCGATCAGCATAGCATCCTCTCATATGGGAAAAGAAAAGTATGACGTTGCCCCTCCTTTTGGGTTTCTTCTTTTATAAAGTTTTTTCAATTCATCCCAGTGAGGTGGCATCACACCACCATTGAAAGACCATCACATTTCCATTTTCTGATAGTGCCACCTAGGACACTTGCAACAGTAAGAAGTTTTCCTTTGCTAGTCATGAGAAATGAAAGGTTTGAAAGTCCACATAGGCCTAACAGTGGTGGAAAAGAAATACAAAGTTGCATTCTAAAGTAACAGCTGCAATCCGGTTCCCACAGGAGCATTTTACTGTGAATATTGAAGAGTCATTCAAGAATGTCAGAGTGTACACATGTACAGGACAAATAAAGAAACATTTCACTAGTAGAAAATTAACCATTGTATTATGTCAGAGGAAAGGTCAGTATTAGAAAAAGCATTTCGAAAATGCCTTTAAATTAGCATCACATGTTTAAATGAAATGAGCTCTAATCCAACATCAAATACAATGTAATTAAATTAATTCACAAAAAGATTATATAGAGTGTTCACCTTTTATTATTACATGAAAATAGCTAATATTAGAAATACCCTCCTACCACAATTTTTCACAACATTTGTATAAGTGCATGTTTTACTAAACTCATATTAAACAAATCGTTTTTATATTTTCCTAAACTATGGAAGCTCTAGTATCACTATGCAAATTTTCAAGCTTGTACTTCACTTCTACACGTTTTGCACCAACTTTTCAAACTGGTGCATTCTCAGCAAAAAGCATTTGAAACCCTAGGCCAGCCACTTCCCTTAACATCAAAATTCCATCAATATATGTTTTTGTTTAGCTTAATATTTTTTATTGAAGAATTGAGAAAAATATGAATATAAGACAATAAGTACATAACAGGTATGTTTTATGTAAGGAAAAGCAAAAGGAAAAAAGAAGGAGAAAGAAAAAGGAAGAAAAAGAAAAAAAGAAATGGTTGTTAAGATGTTGGTGAGTAAGAAGAGAGATATGTAATAAAAGGTAATCAGAGTAGATCAGATTTCATTTTGTGAGATAATGAGAGAGTAGAAATAGCAGCTAATGAGAATTGCGCGCGCATCGCGACCTAAGATGGCCGCCCGACGCTAGAGCTCCGCTTCGCGCCGGACCTTTACCGCGAATTTAAAGCGGTTCTACACCTCGTTTCAGAGAAAGGATGACAGAATTTTAAATCGGAGGATGGGCGCTTTCGCAGACCATATGCTTTTTTCATGGAGGCTGAAAAATTTCTGGACTGATTTTATACAGGTGACTCTTTCCTATTGGAGATGACCACCATTTTGTATGGCCTTTTCTCTCGTCTTTCTTCCTCACACATTAATATGTATTGACTTTATTGGCAATTTCTTCTTTTTATCTGGATGATTACTACGCAGTATAGTTATTTTCTTTCCCTGAAGCTTGCTTTGAGGGGAACTCTTTGAGATACTGTGAATTTTCTTCTACGCATCACCCTGGTTTCTCCTCATTATTTTTACCACGCTTCATGGGTAGAAGTAGGCGCCTACTCCATCCTAACAAAGCAGTAGAGGTGCGTCTTTCTACTCCTGCCACCAGGGGTGCAAGCGTTCCAACCTTCAACAAATTCTCCTGTTTATCGGATCTTTCATCACGGGAGAACTGTTCCTCCCTCACAGAAAATACTATCACCATGGCATCCAAATTATTATTACCCTCAACTACCAATAAGAGACCCAAGCAGGATTCTCCATCTCCACCCAAGTCTTCCTCTCCGGTCTCTTTAGACATGGTATGGGAGGAGTTGCGCCCCTTCGCCCATTTATTGAAGAAACAAATTCCAGGCTGCAATCGTTGGATGACAAGTGGTCTTCTATGGAGTCCTGTATCACTGTGGTGGAACAACACCTTGATGACGTGCAGGCCTCAACTTCAAAGGTTTCCTTGTTGGAGAAGGAAGTTTCACAACTAAAGAAGGTTACCGAAGATTTGGAGAACAGAAATAGACGCAATAATCTACGCGTTTATGGCCTTCCTGAAGGCCTTGAGGGTGACGACCCTGTCACATACTTTGCATCTTTTCTACCACAGTTTTTAGATCTCCCACCTACGACTAAATTGAACATTCAGCGTGCTCATAGACTGGGCCCTCGTCTCTCATCGACATCTGCTCCTTCAAATCCTCGTGAGGTTATAATACTGTTTTTGCAGTTCACTGACCTTCTGTTGGTACTTAATGCTGCCAAAGCCAAAAGAACCTCTCATGGCTAGGTACCAAAGTATTTATCTCCCAGGATGTCTCTACATTGACTGCCAAACGCCGTAAGGAATTTTTGGATCTTCGTCCTGCTCTTCGCTCCTTGGGTGCACGATATGGCCTATTCCACCCTTGCTTATTTAAGGTTACCTATCTCAATAAGACTTCTACCTTTGAAGACCCTGCTGACCTTCGCAGATTTATCCAGTCATGTTCTGCTACGTCGATGGAAACTGCTCCTTGCTCCTCTGGAACTTGAGTTTTGTTTTCCCTTTATAATCCTAATATATTGCAGTTATTGCTCTAACCTCCTTTCTTTTACAGGTCACCGTAATCTCTTCAGACTTTATATATCTTTCTCTGCTTCCATGTTTCATTCTATGCTTCCCTTCTTCCCTCTCCTCTCTTTTCATCTTTTCTATTTATGTATCAGTCTCTCATTCTTCCACCGCGCCTTTCTTCCTTGTTGTATATCATTACTCTTCTTCCCTTCTTATTCTATACCTGATTATGTAACTCTATCACATCATTGTATGGAATTGTTTGTTCTCTTATTTCTCATATATTTCTTTGTCTCCATTTGCAGATATAATTTACTTTGTTAGATGTTATTCTTCCTCTACATGCCCGCTCCCGTTTGTATTTTCTCACATTGATGTCCTGGTGTGTTGTGTTGCTCCCCGTTGGGTGTGCTGTCTCCAATGTCCCTTGCCGCCTTTCGTTTTCTTCTTACCCCTTAAGGTACGTATTACAGTCGTCATTTTATTTTGACATGTACTGTCTTTTCTTCTTTACCTCCCTCTTTCCCCCTTCTTACTTCTCCTTTTTATTTCTACTCTTTGCACTGCTCTTTTCTATTTACCCATTGGGATTTCTTTTTCCTGTTCATCTTCTCTTTTGTCCTTTACTCCAGTAGTTTATCGTTGCATATTTGTATTCTTTATATACTTCAAATGTTGTTACATTCAGAGTTATTTCTTGGAATGTGAAAGGTTTTGTTAATCCAATCAAAAGACAGAGAATTTTATCCCATCTTGCCTCTTATAACCCTGACTTAGTTCTTTTGCAAGAAACCCACCTTACCGAAGCTGAGGCGTTAAAATTGAAGAAGGGATGGGTGGGCTCAGTTTTAGTCTCCCCTACCTCTAACAAGAAAAATGGGGTTGTGATTTTATGCCACAAGAAATTGAACTGTAAAGTTATGTCACAGGAAACGGATTCAGAAGGCAGATGGTTGTTGGCTCAATTGTCAATTAATAATATTTCGATTGACTGTTTTTAATATCTATGGCCCTACCCATCCTGATTGTTCCTTTTGGCCTTTAATTACACAAAAATGTATTCAATTCAGAGATGATCTTTTTATCTTAGGAGGTGATTGCAATCAAGTCATGGATCCTTTTCTTGACCGTCAGTCCCAGGTGCGCTTCACTCCTCATAAAACCCATAAACATTTTCTCGACACTATCTCTCAAACACACCTTGTGGACTCTTGGAGGCTTTCCCATCCCGATGCTCTTGATTTTTCTTTTTTTCTCCTCCTCATAACTCTCTTTCTGTCTGGACTATATTTTTCTCTCTCAATCTTTATCTCAGAACTTGCTTTCCTCTTCTATCGAACCTATTGTCATCTCTGATCATGCCCCAATTGTAACCGATCTGGATTTACTCCTCCACAACCCAGGTCTTCCGCTTGCGTTTAACAACTCCCTCCTTCTTGACCCTCTTTTCTCTTCCACTTTCACTATCTTTACCAATGAATTCTTTGCCCTAAATAAAGACTCAGTTTCCTCACCTCATATTTTATGGGACTCCTTTAAGGCAACCGCAAGAGGTTTTATTATAGATTTTGTTTCAAAAAAGAAGAAACGCTTTCTTCAGCAACGTAAGACCACATTGGCACATATTAAAGATCTAGAGCATAAGTTCTATACTTCACCGGCAGAATCGGTCTTACCGGCTCTGGTGCGCGCTAAACTGGCCTTTAATAAATCTACGACTGACAATGCATCTTCAATACTTCTGCGCACTAGTGCTTTCGTTACTACGGGGGTAGAAATAAAGCAGGAAAACTTTTGGCAAATTATCTCAAAGCCCGTAAAGAACGTACTTCGATTGATTCCATTTATTCCTCAGATGGCTCTCTCGTACATAAAGACCAAGACATTCTTACCGAATTTAGAAACTTCTATAAAGACCTTTATACCCCAGAATCTCCTCCTTCTAGTTCTCTTATTCAGTCTTATCTTGACAAACTTCCAACGCCGTCTAATCTTCACCTTAACCTCTCTGACCTTGAGGCCCATCTATCCCTTAATGAATTATCCGCTGCATTAGCCACTTTAAAAAAGGGAAAACTCCTGGTCCGGATGGCTTCTCAGTCAAATTTTACTTACACTTTTCTAACCTATTACTTCCTAAACTATTAACCCTGTTTCACTCATTCTACCTCTCCGGCAAGACGGAAGGTACTTTTCAAGAAGCCACTATTTGTCTGATACACAAAGAAGGCCGAGACCCTATGTTCTGTAAAAATTACCGTCCAATTTCCTTGGTTAATGTAGATTATAAGCTCTTTGCCAAAACTCTTGCCTTACGTTTAGATCCGCTTATGCCTCATCTAGTGGGAAAAGAACAATGTGGCTTCGTTAAGGGTAGATTGACATCAGATAACTCCCGACTTTTTCTTAATGTCTTAAACAAAATCCCTTCTCTCTCTACATCTCTGGTGGCCATTTCTGTCGATGCGGAAAAAGCATTTGATAGAGTTGACTGGTCCTTCCTTTTTGCATCCCTAAAATGGCATGGTTTTGGTCCTCACTTTATTTCACTTATTTCTTTATTATACTCAGCTCCCAGAGCCTCTGTATTGGTTAATGGCTGTATCTCTTCCTACTTTCCTCTCCAGCGCGAGTCCGCCAAGGCTGCCCTCTTTCTCCTCTTCTCTTTGTCTTAGCTCTTGAGCCCTTCTTATCCTCAATACGCAACAATGACTCTATATCTGGCTTCCCTTACGGTGACCAACATCTAAAGCTCTCAGCTTACGCAGATGACATCCTGCTTTTGTCTCCGCTCCAGAAATCTCTATTCCTTCTCTATTACATGAATTTTCTTCCTTCTCTCTTGTCTCTGGTTATAAAATCAATTCAGATAAAACAGAAATTCTCCCCCTTACCAAATTTTGTCTTCCTCAGTCTTTTTCTGCCACTGGATTTGCATGGAATAGCTCCAAAATAAAATATTTAGGTGTATGGTTCTCGAACTCCATCACCGCTACTGTTAAATTGAATATGAAGGCGGTTTTCTCTCGGATTGACAATCTACTTTCCTCTTGGAATCCTTTGTTTCTCTCTCTTGGTGGGGTCGATTGGATTCCATTAAGATGATGATCTCCCTATTCTAATTTACTCTCTTTCCATGCTTCCCGTCCATGTTCCAGTCTCCTATTTTAAACGTATAGATTCTCGCTCTCTAAATTCCTCTGGAACAATAAAAAAGCCAGGATCTCCTTATCCTTTCTTCGTAAGACAAAATCTAATGGAGGGGTGAATTTTCCTGACTTCGCCTATACCATAAATCATTTTGTCTCCGTCAGGCCTCAAGATGGCTTCTTTCCAACCCCTCTTCTTTCACTCCCCTTTGGCTTACTATTGAGCGTGCTCTATTATTACCATTCACCCTAAGGGAAGTTTTGGCCTTCTCTGCTAAATCTCCTCATATTTCTATGCCTTTATTCAAACATACTTGTACCTCTACTAAGACCCTTGACACAACCAGATTGCATTTCAAGAGAATCCTTTTTAGAATCTCCAATTTGGCATAACTCCATTATTACTATTAATAACAGATCCATCTTCTGGAAATCTTGGAGATCAAAGGGCATAATTTGGGTTAAACATCTTTTTGATGGCTCATCTCCATGCTCTTTCCCCCAATTTCAAGCTTCATTTCATTGTCCTCGCTCCTTCCTACAGAAATTCACCACTCTGATGTCGGTCATTCTTGACACTTTCTATTCTCTCCCCTCTTTTCCTCCTACTTCTACTTTAAGCTCCTTCATACGATCCTTCTATCCCTACCTAAAGCTTCTCTCATTTATAAATATTATTCAGCTCCTAATCCAGATCGTACTAAAACTAAATTGGAACTTTCATGGGAAGCTGACCTGGGTTGTGAATGGTCTATCATCTTCTGGGACAAACTTTGGTCCCGCTCTCTCAAAATCTCTCGTTCTGCCTCTCTCACTCAATCTATGTTTTTCCTCTATCACAGACTTTATTTTACCCCTATATCTATTGCTAAATTTTCCCATTCCACTGATACTAGCTGCTGGACCTGTGGTTCTTCTACTGCTGATCTTTTACATCTTCTCTTTCTTTGCCCTTCGGTCTCTCTTTTTGGGGAAAAGTTTGGTCCTACACTTCCTGTATTTTCACCATTACCACCCCTTATTCTCTCCCTCTTCTTTTCTCCGGTAGTCTATGTGACTCCTTAAATCTTCCCCCATACACACATGGTCTTTTCGACCTTATGCTTGCACTAGCCTTTCAACACATCGCTCTTAACTGGAAAACCCTTACAAAGCTTTCTCTTCAACACTGGTGGAATAGTCTCTGCCACTTCCATCGTCTTGATATTGCTTTCGCCTCCTCCTGCAGCCCAAAAGCTAATAGAGACCTTTTTTGGTTACCCCTGACTCAATACTTGGATAATCTTGTTTTAGCAGATAATTCCTCGTTCCCATTCTGAAAATTTTAAACCTCCTTGAATGTACATTTTCTCTGGTTATTGTTCCTTACCTTTCTCGGTTTATTGTATTTTATTAAGTATACTAATAATACTACTTGCATCCCTATGTAAATATGCATTATTTTATTATTTAATTTTGTAAAGTTGCAAAAATCCTCTTCCCCCACCCTCCCCTTCTCCCTTCCCTCCCTTTCCTTTATTCCCTGAAAAACCAAAAATAGCTTTCTTCTTTGGTTCTCAATTTAGCCACTTTTTGATATTCTTTCTTCAATATGTTTATTCTGTATTGCTGATCTATGTATTTTTATAATTCTTAATAAAGCTTTTAAACATAAAAAAAGAAATAGCAGCTAATGTTCCACCAAGTTAATATAGACAATTTAGAAGTGTCTTTCCAACAAGAAATTATCACCTTAAACACAGTAGCAATAAAGAGATCAAACAATAGAGGTTTAGGAGAGAACAATCAAAATCTGGTGAAGTAGGTCCAAGAAAAACGTTTTTAATTGATAATTTAATATTACAGTGAACATTTTTCAGACATTTTGATCAAATTGTTTCCCAAAGGTAAACACACTGGGACAGTAGCATAGCAAATGAATTAAAGTACCTGTGGAGTAAGAACAAGACCAACATATTGCGGAAGCAGTGGAGGAGAATTTAGAAATATATTCAGGGTAATGAACACTATATTATAAATAAAAAATAAGGATTGCGTTATACGCACAGCTTTAGATGTTTTACCCATCAATATATGTTAATAGGCAACATATGCACTAGAAATTCATTAATGCAACTTTATTTGTATGTATTAGTATTGTCTTGTATATATGTTGTCTTCATCTTGACATTTTAAAGCACGCTTTTAAGGTGCTTCTCCTGCATTTTCATGTGTCACTGTGTCTAACGTGTTCAAAGTGTACTTTCAGCTTTTCGTCCTTTAGCTTGTGTATGTGTCGTGGATTATGATTTTTTCATGAATAGTGCTACATCACTGCTGAAGGAGCTTGTGGCATCTGGAAATGAGGGCTCAGCATTGTAAGGTGTATCACTATATGTGAGCCAGGGCCTATAATAAATATACTTTTTGGGATAATTCTACTTTCTATTGCTGATAGTTTGTTTAAATGATACCTTGTTTTCGTTTTTAATTGCTAATGTAGGATTTTAACGTACTGCTATCAAATATATTGAAACACATAAAAGTTTCCTGAAATCTCATCCTGGAATCGATACCACACACTGATAAGTGTAAGACAGCCTATCCGTTCCACTTCATTTTATGCTTTCATGTGATGCATAATACAATATTGTTTAATGTTTTTAGAAACAACGAATATGATTCAAAGTGACAGTGTAGACAGACGACTGTTTAAGGAGCGGCAAATGATGATAGGAATTGTTAAAAAGCATGAGAAATGCATCGTTTAAGGCAATCCATGCAGCATTTGATATTCTCCACAATTAAATGCGTCTAAAAGACGATCGTTTGTTCTGCACACGTTTACACATTATGAGATTTGGCTGCGTTCTGGCCATGAAACAAATTTATCAATTTTCTTTCTAATGAAAATATACTGCAAAAAATAAGACGTACGTGCCACTTTGACTTTCTCATTTATTTTTGTTCTGTGCTGGCAGTTCATGTGAAACTCAGCTCAGCCTCTGCTGTGACCAAATTGTCTAAATTGTCAGACACAGGGGATGGGGAGCTGGCTTACTACATTAAATATTGGCACTGGGTAATGTTGCAGAGAACAAGCCAGCTGGAAACTGAATTACATGAGGGAGAACTACACCATAATGCAATCAGGAGAATCATCTTCAAGCCACGCGATAACTGCAAAACCAGAAGGCTTTGCAGATGCAACAAATAATAACCTGTGATAAAGTCTACATTTAAAATGGCAGCAATATAATTGTGTTCTCCACCGTTTTTCTGATTTTACGTGATTCCTGTCTCACTAGATCTTTCTCACTGACTCATTCTCTCTTCTCTTCTTCCTCTCTTCTTCCCTTTTGTACCTCTCAGTACACACACACAAACACACACATATATATATAAATACATGCATATTACACAGTGGCGGCTACCACTATGTAGCTATAGTTAGGACACACTTTCCATAGGAAGAGCATTTTCTGTTTTGCTAATAACTCTGGTGCTGTTGGAAAAATCTTCATGACATTTTCCCCTTAAAAGTTCATCCATCTCAGCTCCTTCCTGGAAAGTTTCAAGGTGATTCATCAGAGTGGGGAGCCAAGAAAAGGGAGATACCAAAATGCTTTTTCCACTTGCAAATTCACATAGGAAATTTAGATAGTGTTAAAAGAATTACACCAAATTTGCCAGAAATATATTGCTGCAGTGCAGAACGTTCCATGCTGAAGTGCAGTGACATGCAGGGCTGCAGCGTATTAATGTCCAGAGTTGGGATTGCCAAAATGTTTAAAGTTGACATGCAGCATGTTCAGAACTCCAGTGCAGAATTTAAGAGAGTGCAGTTGGAGCTGCCAAGAACTGCAGACCAGGTTTGAGTCTCGGCGGCTTAACATCCTGTGATTCTGTGCAAATGAGAATGTCTCTGTGCCTAAAATGTTTTAAACAGTGCTAATTTAAAGTGCTCCGATACCTTCAGCTTTAGTCTGCGCTATACACAACTGCAAAAAAAAAAGATGTGCAGATTGGCAGTGCAGGATGTACAACACTGCAGTACAGGTTCATGCAAATCGCAGAGCGTGAGTATGCACTGATGCTAATGGTGCATAACTGTAGCTGAAAACACACACAGAGCAGAAACATGCAAAGCTGTAGTGTATAAAACTGGAGCTCACAACGTGTGCCTGCGCTATGTTCTAAAAACATGCAAAAATGCTTAATGTATTTCTGATGTACAGACGTAAAAAAATAATATTCGACTGGAAATACTTAACTTTATGACCTATACCTGTAAAGGGATTTCCACGTGTAGCAATAGGTGGTGAGATCTGCTCAGCTGACAAAGGGCTTAAACAGCAGCCCCCTGGGGTCCAGGCCTGGACCGTGCAGTGAACCCATGCGTGTGCAAGCTCTCTGAACACAGTGTAGTTTGTTCAACATGCTGGCTCATCAACTTCCTGCATATCTGATAGAACGTGTGCACCCTTCAGTCAGATACTCAGAAGATTATAGTGCCTTCTGTCTGTTGGATTCAGTCTATTGTACACACGTTGTAGCATCATGTGGGCCTAGCTGTCCTTCAGAGAACATGCTGTGTCCCAGAAGGAACCTAGCTTTTCAGACACAGTTGGGTGACAGTCTGTATTCATGTCTGCATCACAGACTTCAGGACACTTTTTTATTTAAAGTTGTCGAGAAAGTTAGCCAGAAGCAGTGTAACCTGGCTGAGCGTGGGTGGTGTCCACCTGGGAGAAACCCATTTAAAGGTGAAAGGCACAAGTGAGGAGGAATAAAAATGATGAACGTGCACAGCGGGGGACTGCGTTTCGGGTTTGTATTCGGCTTACAGGGTCCCAGAAAGTGTTTAGAAATTATCTTATATTGTTTGTTTGTTTTCTTTGGCAATGGGGGCATGGACTGTCACAGTTTCCAAAGCACACATGTGCATACCAACCCCCACAGCATTCTCTCTCTCTCTGTCATGGTCTGCATGTCTCCATGAGCATAAGCACCTCTTCAGAACAGACGTGCTAAAAGTGCAGCTATTTACATCTGATACTCTGAAGTATTGATCTGATTACATTTGCTAACAGATAGTCCTGGATAGTAGAAGGAGCAGAGAAGAGCAGAAAAACGGGCAGAAAGAGGCAGGATAAGGGTCAGAATCAAGCGAAAAGAAACAAAATAAAGGTCAGAAATGAGCAGAAAGAGGCTAAATAATGAGCAGAAAGAGCAGAGAAGAGGCAGAAAAACAGATAGCTGAAAGAGGCAAGATAAGAGTCAGAAATGAGCAGAAAGAGGCAAAGTTAAATTCAGAAACGAAAAATGGGCAGAAAATGAGCAGAGTAGGCACCCTGTGTGCCCCCTCCTTTTTAATGCACACACATTCACATACCCACTCACACAGTCACTCACAAATCCACTCATACACATACCCACTCACAGACCCACTCACACACTCAAGCACCCACTCACAGACCCACTCAGAGAGTCATGCAGTCACTGGCAGACCCACTCAGACACTCATGCAGCCACTCACTGATCTACTCATGTACTCACTCACAGACCCACGGAGAGACTCACACACACAATCACAGACCCACTCAGAGATTCACACACCCACTCACAGACCCACTCGGACACTCATGTACCTGCTCACACACCCACTCACAGACAGACCCACTCAGAGACTCGCACACCCACTCACAGATCTACTCAGACACTCATGCACCCACTCACAGACCTGCTCACAGACTCATGCACACTCTCACAGACCCACTGAGAGACTCATGCACCCACTCACAGACCCACTCAGACACTCATGACCCCATTCACAGAGCCACTCAGAGACTCATGCACCCACTCGCAGACTCATGCACTGACTGACTGACTCACTCAGAAACTCACTCATCACCTCACAGGCCCACTCAGACACTCACGTACCCACTCACAGATCCACCCAGGCAGTCATGCACCCACTCACAGATCCACTCAGACACTTATGCACCCACTCACCGATCCACTCCAGTACTCATGCACCTACTCACAGACCCACTGAGAGACTCACACACACACTCACAGACCCACTCAGAGATTCACACACCCACTCAAAGATCGACTTGGACACTCATGCACCTGCTCAGAGTCCCACTCAGAGACACACATACCCACTCACAGACAGACCCACTCAGAGACTCACGCACCCACTCACATATCCACTCAGATACTTATGCATTTGCTCACAGACCCGCTCAGAGACTCATGCACACTCTCACAGACCCACTGAGAGACTCATGCAACCACTCAGAGACCCACTCAGACACTCATGACCCCATTCACAGAGCCACTCAGAGACTCATGCACCCACTCACAGACCCACTCAGAGACTCATGCACTGACTGACTGACTCACTCCGAAACTCACTCACCAACTCATAGGCCCACTCAGACAGTCATACACCCACCCACAGATCCACTCAGACACTTCCCTCACAAACTCAGAGACTCAGCCATCCACTCACAGATCCTCTCAGACACTCGTGCATCCACTAACAGACCTACTCAGACACTCACACACCCAGTCACAGACCCACTCAGACACTCAGACACCCACTCACAGACCCACTCAGACACTCATGCACATACTCATAGATCCACACAGGCACTAACACACCCACTCACACAGCCATGTACACACCCATACATTCACTCACACACCTACACACAGACCCATACCGCCACCCACACACCCACAAAACACTCACACACCCACTGAGTGACAAATACAGCCATTCACACACCCACTCACCTACCTATGCAGCCACTCACTTCAGGAAGCTGGCTCTCTATATAGTGTACTAAAATGAAGTACACTGTGCAGAGAGTCCAGTGAGTCCCGTATTGGTTTACAGAAGCAAAGGTAGATAATACTAGTGCTCCATTTGTGGTGGTGTGAGCGAGCAGTTAGGCTTATCAGAGGATAGTGCTAAGCATTTGTTGTACTCTCAGAGGCAATAAAAGAGACAAACACAAGAATAAATTTGAGACAAATCTGCAAAAATAATATCGATTTTTATATAATTCTTCAGACCAAAAACTTTGTTCAACAGTAAGTGCTTTTTAAGTTATGAAATTTTAGAGTTTACATAATCAATCACATCAATCAGTCATCAGTGATGTCACTGACCAAGTCATGAGTCATGTAATATGTGCATTTATAAGCAGTGCATTGCAGGTGTGTAAGTTATAGCTAGCTCAGGTAACTATAACTGCTGAATTTCACTGGTTTTGTACAAGTAAAATCACATCCTAACTAAAACGTCCCTGTAACATTTGGTTTTTTCAATATATATGTATTTATGGGCTGGAATGTGAACCTGTAATGCCCATTCAGGGCTGCATATTTTCAAGATTAATTCTCATATCCCACATTCAATGATGTAATTGAGAACATATTGGTATGTAGTAATGCTGTTGGGATTGCTCATTCAGAGTGGAATTGTGCTTACACCTGTTTGCAAATTTGCATGTTTAAAGATGGCGGACACCTAGTGACTGAAGTAAGTCCGGTGTCCTTTGTTGATGTCCATTGGATATGGTATTTAAACTTTGCTTTGAACCAGCGCCTGCCACTATTGACAAAGGCGGTTGCCGAAACGCGTCTTGTCGTGTTTGTTTTGACCCACTAAAGCCTGGGGTTTAACTGTTCCCGCGAGTGCTGGTAATTTCTTTACCCAGAGCCTCAATTAAATGCACAGCGTCTGTCTCCGTGCTGCACAGCACCCGACCACGAGTGAAGGGAGAGAAGACGGAAGTAGGAGCGTAATGTAACCTTCCCTTCAATGCCGCTGAGAAACAAATGGTTGCAACATTGTAGCACCGGTGTTTGGGAAACAACGTAGCGGAGGAGCGGAGGAATTTTTAAGCCTCGTGGACAGCGCGCCAACCATTACGCCGGTAAGAAGATTTTTGTATACCTGGCAGATTGAATATATAAGCGGCAGGTCGAGGGAGCAGAGAAACACGTTAAATACGGAGCAAGATTGCTCAAAGGGATATGTTCAGTGAGGCGGCGCGCCGGGAGGCAGCAGCGGATATTTTTAAAAGAAGAGGCGAATCCCACAGGAGTGTTAATGACAGTAGCCAGGCAGCACGAGGCACAAATCAACTGAGAGAACAATTCAATAAGTTGGAAAGACTATACGAAAGGAAAATTCGCAAAAGGTGGGAGGCTACCTCCCTTCAGCATTACATTGATGTCCAGAGGGTGCAACGGGGACTGCGTATATACACGGTTCCCGCATACGAGAACCCTGACCCGCAACTGTTAGAGGAGTGGGCGGAGCACACTGCAAACTCCTCGAAGGGTATGCTAGTCATTCTAATCAAGTTTGCCTGGAGTAGCAGAGAACGAACCTTGAAGGACATCAGTTTGTTGGAAGAAAAGATTGCCAAAGACAGTGACAAGAATAAGCAGGATGAACTGAAGGAAGCAATGAAAAAATGCCTTATCACTTATGAACAGAAGATAAAGCAAAGAAAACAAGATAAGTTTGAACGTGACACAAGAGATTATGAGCTGGGGCGCGTTCTGACTTTTGCAAAAAGGTTTGACGCACCAAGAAAACAACTGTTGAGCAATAAGAATCGAACCATTGCTGAACAAAGGGATACGTCAGAGTCGGACGTTACTGATACAGAGCAACCCATTGAGGAGAGTGGGCCAAGAGCCACAGCGAAGGAGATCCCTACCCCTTTTCACGAGGAGTTTCGCCTAATCAGGCAAACATGGAGCAGAGGAGGAAGAGGGAAGCCTCCGGAGCAAAAAGCAAACGTAGGACGAGGAGGGGGCAGCTGGAGTAGGCAGCAGCAGCGCCTCGCCACGAGTGACCCGGAGCAAGCGAGGAACCAAACACTAACCATGGAAACGCTTACCATTGTGAACTTGACCCCGAGAATATTGAATCGAGTAGAGGAGACTGTATTGCGATTGGGACTTACATTTTGCCCATCCAAACAATTTGAATTTACTCAGACGAAGATTGATTTATTCAAATTCTCGAGAAAAATGAAACTGCAGAAATACTTTAAATCACAGAGACAGACGCACAAGGGAAGAAGGAATACTGTTGATATAGATATGGGCACTCTCACAGCTAATGATTTGGAGACATTGGCAGTACTGGAGGATCTTCAAAAGGAGGGAGATCCCAGAGAATTGATTCCGGCCAACAGGTTCAGGATGGATCAGATAGGAGTTGCCCAAGTCAATCCAGGCAGTCCATTTAAAACAACATCTAGATTTGTCCCTCATATGCCTACGGATTCCATTGATGTATTTACGGAAGTGGTAACCAAATAACTGATTAAATTATGCAATATTAACAGCAAAAGGAGAATGAGAAGCAACATTACTGAAGAACAAAGGAAGGCAATCAAAAGCCTGCAAGAAAACCATACCATCGTCTGCAAGCCGTCTGATGAAGGCGGAAATGTGGTGTTGCTGACTGCGGGGTATTATAAGAAGGAGGCCTTACAACAACTCAGTGACAATTTGAGTTATGTGAAGATTGCACAGAAAGAATTTGAAAACAGCATTGGGGCCTATCGAACACTCCTGAATAAGTGGTATCACCGAGGCATGTTTGAGAGAAGGAGTATGCCTTTTTGGAATGTAAACACCTGCTTCTTCCAACTTTCTATCACTTCCCTAAGATACATAAAAATGTAATGTGCCCCCCTGGTCGCCCAATAGTCTCATCTCTGGGCAGCCTGATGGAGAACATGTCCAGATTTGTAGACCATTTTTTGTTTGGATTTGTTACATGTTATGTTAATAAAAATTTCTATAGCGCACGTACACCCAGAGGTTTCATGGCGCTTAACTTGATCAGTGTCACGGCAAGGCGGATTATGCATAAGCCTGCTCAAACAGCCATGTCTTGAGCATTTTTCTGGAAACCCAATAAATTATTGCAAGATCTGATCGCTAGTGGGAGAGAGTTCCAGAACTTGAGGGCCAGATAGGAGAACCTGCACCCTCCCTGGCGTTTGAGCTTATAGGTAGGGGTAGTTAGCAGCTGGAGATGTGCAGATCGCAGGTTACGGGTGGGAACATGTGCTTGATATCAATGCAACTGATGAATTTAGGGCTCCTACAGTGAAGGGCCTTGAAAATTAAGCACCCTGTCTTAAAGGCTGCCCGCTGGATGATAGGGAGCCAATGAAGTTTTGCAAGTAAGGGGCTGGCAGATTGCCATTTTGGCCAATTGTGGATGGAGTCTCGCAGCTTGGTTTTGTACCAGCTGGAGACGTTTAAGTCAAGAACAATGGGAGGCCGAGGTAAATAGAGTTGGAAAAATCAAGACGAGAGAGGACCAAGGCCGTGACAACCTGTAGGAGAGCGGTATGAGTGAGCAAATGGGCAATCTTCCTAATTTTGCGTAGTTGGAAGAAGCATGAGGAGACCACTGCCCCTACTTGACCTCTAAATGAGAGATCAGCATTTATGGTGACTCCTAGGCTTTTACAGAAGAGGACGGGATGGGGGGGTCCCAATTCAGTTGGCCAATAGTGTGGGCCCCAATAGATCTGGCCTTTTCCGGGCAGGACTAGTTCGGTCTTGCCCGGATTAAGCTTAAGATGGTTATGGTCCATCCAACTCTGGATATAGAGCATGGTATCTTGAAATTCCTGAATTGAGTCAGGGAGTTGTCGATGGTAAAGACAAGCTGAAGATCATCAGCATAGTTAAAAGTAGTTAACTTCCTGTTCTTAGAGAATGAATCAAGGGCAGGAGGTAAAGATTAAACAGGTGGGGGACAATGATGATCCTTGTGGGACCCCGCACGTGATAGAGGTCTTGGGGGCAGTAAAAGGAGCAAGGCGTACTGCTTGGGTGCGGCCCTCGAGAAATGACTTGATCCAATTGAGAGCTGCACCTTGAATGCCAGCCTGTCTGACACGGTCCAGCAAAATTTGGTGGTTGACCGTGTCACACGTGGCCGACAGATCCAGGAGCACCAAGGTCTGAGGGGTACCCTTGTCTGCGTTAGCTCGCAAGGCATCTAGAACCGCGAGAATAACAGTCTCAGTAGAGTGGGCGGGCCGGAAGCCTGCTTGGTAAAAGTCCAGATGTTCGGAATGTTCAATAAAATTGGATAGACACCTGGCAACATGGGCCTCCAATATCTTAGCTAAGAAGGGGAGCAGAGAGATGGGATGGTAGTTTGATGGATTAAGGGGGTCGGCACCCGTTTTTTTTAGAAGAGGGACCATGACTGCATTCTTGAATGCATTCGGGACCCTGCCCTGCCCAAGGGACTCATTTAAGAAAGGAAGTACGGTAAGTGGTAAGGCAGAGAAAATATCCTTTAGAATATAAGGGGGGCAGCAATCTCTAGGAGAGCCTGATTTAACTCGGACCAATAAATCAGAGAAAATCTCTAGGCTGATAGCGGGAAAATGTTCCATGGTAGCTGTATTAATTATCATACTGTCGGGGTGCTCCACATGTCCGGAAGGGAAAATGCTGGCTTTAATGCTGGCGATTTTGTCCACAAAATAGTCATTCAGGGAATTACATAGAACTGGTCTCTTATGTCAAGGACACGAAGGACTTTTTAAAGCGGATGGAAAACTTTGTCTGGGAAGATGACCTAGTGATGATGACACTGAATATCTCGAGTCTTTACACCAGTATCGAGCATAAGAAGGGACTCGAAGCTGTGAACCACTTTTTGGGAGAACGATCAATAACATTGGTTGAACACAACAGTATGCTGATTGAATTTGTGGACTTCTGTCTGTGTAATAACATTTTTGTTCCAGGACCAACTTTTCAGGCAAATACGCGGTACTGCTATGGGCACCTGCTTCACCCCCAGTTACGCGAATCTTTTCGTGGGCTGGTGGGAGAAGCAGGTGGCCTGGGCAGAGACCAATGAGGAATGGACCTGTAGGGTCATGAGCTGGAACAGGTACATAGACGATTTGTTCATTATCTTTAAGGGCACGGAGCAGTCAGCTAGCGAAAATTTGGAGGTGCTCAACAGGAATGACTTAAACCTCAGATTTTCAGGTGAGATTAGCAGGATATCTGTGAATTTCCTTGATCTCATAGTATTCCCTGCGGAAGGCAGACTGTGCACATCCTTGCACCGGAAACCAACTGCGGGGAATTCCTTGCTGCATGCTAGCAATTGCCATTTGGAAAAAACTATTACTAGTATTCCTTATGGCGAGCTGCTAAGGATAAAAAGAAATTGCACACAGGATTGTGATTTCCAGACAGCAGCCAAGGAGAGTATGCAAAGGTTTGAGGTGAGGAGGTATCGTAGATAGATTCTCAGTCAGGCGAAAACCAAAGTGAATGTGAAATTGAGACTTGAACTAATCAGTGATGAGACATCAACTAGGGGAAGAAGTGAGAGGGAGAATGCCCGGAACAATTTCAGGATTGTCACGGACTATTCGAGCGACTGTAACGATATCAGGAGGGCATTGAGAAGGAATTGGCATATCTTGAAATCTGACCCCATCATTGGGGAAGATTTGCCAAAAACACTTTTAAAGTCATTCAGGAGAGCGAGGACATTAAGAGACTATTTAGTCCAGAGTCACTGTGCCTCAGAAAGTAGACCATCTGCCTTTGGAAAAATAATTGTCTTTTTCCCCTGTTCGAAGTGTAGGGCATGTAAGAATAGCAACAAGGTTCTAACCTATGGGGTGCCAGGTTTAGAAAAACCTAAAAGAATCAAAAAATTCATGAACTGTAACACAAGCCACATGGTGTACTGTTTGGTATGTCCGTGTGGCTTGAGGTACATTGGCAGTACCATACATCAGACGAAGGTACGCATTTTGGAGCATCTTAGAGCCATTGACAATAAGGATGTTACATTTCCGGTGACTCGGCACTTTGAGGCATACCATCAAAGTAACAGGGATCTGTTGCGATTCTTTTGTATGGATAACGTACCTCCAAATGTGAGAGGAGGAGATAGGCAACTGCAGCTCCGCAGATTGGAGTCCAGGCACATCATTGACAATCAAACAAAAGTGCCGAACGGTTTGAATAGCGGGGAGGAAATGGCGATCCACTTATAGGAATTGGGTAGTAGAATGTGCAAACTGCTGCATGATGTGGAGTATGTTTCTTGGTGACATCAAGTAGTATGATGAGTTGGTGTAATTGTGAAAAAGTAAAATCTTGAATCCATGTGTCAGGACCTATTTAGGGTGGTATATTGTAAGTACCCTGAATATAAGATATGCTATTGGAAGCGCAGGCGACTGACTTCGGTCATGTGGGTTTTGCCCATCTGTGGGCTGGAATGTGAACCTGTAATGCCCATTCAGGGCTGCATATTTTCAAGATTAATTCTCATATCCCACATTCAATGATGTAATTGAGAACATATTGGTATGTAGTAAAGCTGTTGGGATTGCTCATTCAGAGCGGAATTGCGCTTACACCTGTTTGCAAATTTGCATGTTTAAAGATGGCGGACACCGAGTGACTGAAGTAAGTCCGGTGTCCCTTGTTGATGTCCATTGGATATGGTATTTAAACTTTGCTTTGAACCGGCGCCCGCCACTATTGACAAAGGCGCTTGCCGAAACGCGTCTTGTCGTGTTTGTTTTGACCCAATAAAGCTTGGGGTTTAACTGTTCCCGTGAGTGCTGGTAATTTCTTTACCCGGAGCCTGAATTAAATGCACGGCATCTGTCTCCGTGCTGCACAGCACCCGACCGCGAGTGAAGGGAGAGAAGACGGAAGTAGGAGTGTGATATATATATATATAATAAGAACGGAGTAAGAGCTGTTGAATATTATTTGAACTTGAAACCTATGTACCTCTACATGCATAACAAAATGCTGATTACCATGATTGTATCATGTCTGGAGAATAATTTTTTTCTTTTTCAGAATCAGGTTTTTCAGCAGATCAGAGGTGTCGCCATGGGGGCCTGTTTCTCTCCAAGTTATGCCTGTCTGCATATGGGGTTTTGGGAGTAACAGATGCTCATGGCGGCGCACAGTGAAACTTTTTCCAAACATGTTCTTTGCAGGTATAGGTACATAGATGATCTGTTCATGATTTGGAGAGGTACAGAACGGGATGCCCAAACATTCATAGAACAGATCAATGTGAACAATCTGAACTTACAATTTTCTGCCCAAATGAGTAAGGAGGCTGTTATTTTTCTAGATGTAGAAGTGTTTGTGGTTAATAATAATTTGGAAACAAAGCTTCATCGGAAACCAACTGCGGGGAATACTATTCTCCATGCATCTAGTCATCACCCCCAACACTTGATTCACAGCATCCCCTATGGGGAGATGCTGCGAATACGCAGGATCTGCAGCACAGAAAAGGAATATGTTCAGGCACAGGAGGAGAGTAGAAAAAGATTCCTAGCCAGAGGGTATTCCAGGGATATAATTAGAGTGGCTGTAGACAAGGTAAATAAGAAAGAGAGGGTTGAAACACTAATAGCTAGACCCATTCCCCGCAATTGCAGTCAGGAGCAGAGCGTGCAATCAGTGCGTCTCATTTTGACATATAACCGCCAACACAAAGCCCTACGGAAAATAGTTAATAAAAATTGGGCTTTAGTTCAGAATGATTCTGTTTTAGAGGGCACAGTTACCAATAGCCCCAAAATCACGTTCAGAAAAGCTCGCTCCATGAGCAATTCCCTCGTAAAAAGCAGCCCTGAGATTAAATCCATGACAACATGGCTGAATGCGAGGAACGGCTTTATCAAATGTGCCATATGCAAGGCTTGTAAATACGGGACTAATAGAACATCTTATATAACTCCATTCAAACCGAAGCCTGTAGTCATCAACAAAAAACTCAACTGCAAAACAGAATATGCAGTTTATGTGCTGGAGTGTTCGTGTGGCCTGCAGTATGTGGGTAGTACCAAGCTGCAGGTCCACAAACGAATACTCCAGCACATTAGGGCCATCACTAACACTGATGAAGCCTATCCGGTAGCAAGACATTTTAAAGCCTCACATAATAACAACTTGGAGGATCTGAGATATTTTGTTATCGATACAGTCTTACCTCTCAATGCTGAGAAAACTGGAAACACGCTATATACTTGAGTTAGATAGCAAAACTCCTAACGGTTTCAATTCCAGTGAGGATTTCTATACCTGCTTGTAATTATCATGACTTATCATGATTATTGTGCCTGTAATCATTATGGATTTTATGCATTTAACCTATTTTTAAACATCTTGTGGGTTTACATATGCTGCCTCATTCTTTACATTTTTAACAATTTTTTGTTTCATTGTTTTAGCTTTCACACAATGGTAATTTTTAATGTCTTAACCAGGTTTCAAAATCACGGCTGTGATGGAACTGGTGGGAGATTAGTTTGTTTAGAAAACACATACAATTGTTTTAATTTGACATAGGTTAAGAACAAAGCCCACTGGGGCACGATACACTACTTTTCCTTGATTCTTTTATGGTCATGTTTTCATTATATTAAAAACATTTCTATACAGTGGGATGTAGTGCGGTATTCAAACTGGGCATACTCACTTGTTGAGGCACATGAGCTAAAGCAACTATTTACAATAGGATTTTAGAAAATGAATTACTGTTTTCTTTTAAGTCTTATGTGATGTTGTTTTTAGCTTGCTTTTAGCATATTTTAAACTATCTTTTATTATGCTATGCCTGTCATTAATATATATTCATGTATTTATTTATTTATCAATAATTATATGAAATGTGTTTTTGTCTGGGGAAACTCCTCTCGATACAATATTATATAATGACACAATATTGCCCAATGATACAAGGATTTAGGTACATTGTATCTGTTCGTCTATGTCTATGAACAATTGTTAAGCACTGGCACTTTAAATAGGTGGAAGCACCACATCAGCGCATCATGTGATCAAGGCATCGTTGATGCCGAAACGCGTAATGGCGATGGTGCAGGGCGTTCTTTGAAAATAAACACACATTGCACCTTAATGGGTCTGTTTTCGTCTGTCCAGGAGTGGATGTTGTGTGGCGAAGTCCAGGGATATATATATATATATATATATATATATATATATATATATATATGCATGTATACATATATGCATGCATACATATATGTATGCATGCATACATATATGTGTATATATTTATGTATATATACATATATCAATATTATATATTTTTTATATATACATATATATGTAAATACGTATATATGTGTATGTAAATGTGTGTATAAATATTTATATGTATATATAGATATGTGTATATATATGTAGAGAGAGAGAGAGATGGAGAGAGAGGGATGAAAGAGAAGAAGAAAGATGTAAGGTAATAAAGAAGGATTTAAATGGAAGAGACAAGAAGAAAATGAGGAAAAGCAGGAAGTAAATAGCAAAGGAAAATAGTAAGGACAAAAGAATAGAAGGCATGAAAGTAGCAAATGAATAAAGAGATAAAAATTAATGAGATGGGGAATAAAGAAGCAGAAGATGGAAGATGGAAGAAGAAAGAAAGAAAGAAAGAAAGAAAGAAAGAAATCTACTCATGAGCTGTCAATAAAAATTAGTCAGTCCTAAGAAACTGTGGGTCTCCTTGATGAACTTAGGAGTTGACCAGTGCAACATGCCAGATATCTTAAGATGGTCCATAGATAATTCACTCATAGAGAGGCAATACCCGAAATACTCCACCTCAGCTTTTTCAAAGTCACACTTTTCCCCTATACAAGATGGATGATTTTCCAAGAGATGTATGAGGAAGGAACAAACATGGACTCGATGTTTAGGAATATAAGCAGAAAAGATCATGACACCACTAAAAACTGGTTCAGGACATTAGAGAATATGCTATTAATTAATCTGTGGAAATTGCTGAAGCATTGTTAAGGGCAAAGGGCATGATTCGATCTTCATAGTGCCCAAATGGCTTCCGAAAAGTAATCTTCCACTAATCACCCTTCTTTATTCGGAGCAGATGGTAAGGTCACAGATGTCTAACTTAGTGAAATATTTCGCTCCCTGAACAGTCTCAAGGATGCTCTTGATGGACGGAAGTGCGTAATGTTCCCATTGTATTCATGTGTGTTAGTCTAATTTGTTCAAGGAAAGGATGGCTACAACATACAGAATGCATTAGGTGATTGCACAAATGTTCAAGTCTGGGAACAATGTATATAACAACCTGAAGGAGGTGGTCTTCCCACTTTTTCCTACAGCCACTGGTTCAGCATGGCAAAGTATACAGAAAAACAATGCTTATTTGACTCTGTAAGAACAGAGCTTACACAGTCTTTCTTTACATGATATTTTTTATGTACGTCATTTAGAGGTCACCAGGGGTCGCAGCTGCCAGGAACACAGAGCCTGCTCACCCTTATGGACGTTGGTTTGGGGCTCAACTCTCTTTGTTTTCTCTCAATTTTTTCTTACATTAATATAAATTATGTTTTATTGTTCACTATGGGGCCCATTACGATACCCGGCGTAAATAAATCCGCCAGGCATGGAAGCAGCAAAATTCCGCCCGCATACACCGTCTGAACACCGACCACGCCATTACGATAACACAAACCGAAAACCGCCATCGGCGGAAAAATCACACAAAATACCGCCCGCCATCGTCCGAGTCGGAGTCAAACCGCCCGCCACGGACGGAAACACGCACGACAACACAAAACCGCCCGCCCACACGGCCGACACACCGCACGTGAAATTACGATCGCACCGCCATGAGCGCGGGAAAACCACAAATATACCGCCCGCCAGCGCAAACAACGCCGATGCCAATCGACACGGCAGAAACCATGGCGCCCACGTCCCTGCACAGAAACCATCCGCTCACAAAACCAATAGCACACAACATGGCCAATAAGTCCACACAGCAAGGCACGCACAAATACACAAGCACAGTACACATCCCGAAAACACCCCCCTGGACAAACAAAAAATACAAAGGCCAGAACACCAGACACAACACACCTGAAAACAACAGACCATGAGGACACACCCACATAGGTAAGTACAAAAGCAGCACTCCCACAGACCACAACCCCTTGCAACATTGCAAACTAGAGAGGAGAGGAGAGGACACAGTGACACAGCAAGGACAGCAGCACACCACAGAAACGCACACATCACAACCACCACCACCACCACCACCAAACACCGGCACCACAAACCCCCTGCACATTACACAACACACACCGCACCAGCACCACAAACACCATGGCACCACAAAGAATGCCCAAGTTCACGCCCATGGAGCTGACGGTCATGGTCGACGAGATCATCAAGGTGCACCCACAAATCTATGGGAACATGGTCCAACACACACCACTAGCCACCAGAAACAGAATGTGGAACCGGATCGTAGACCAGGTCAATGCAGTCGGGACCCTGCCCAGGAACAGAGTCGAAATTAACAAACGGTGGAATGACGTCAAGAGCCTGGTCAAGAAGAAGGAGGGCAAAAACAGAGAGCTGGCTGCCGTCACTGGCGGAGGGAATCCCGCGCTCTTCAAGACCTTCAAAGCGTGGGAGGAGAAGGTGCGAGTCATCATACATCCCGAGATCCTCGCCGGATTAGCAGGGGGAGTGGAGGCTGGTAAGTACAAACTAATGTATACCAGCACACCGCTATGTACTCACATGCACTACCACCATGCCACAGCTCCCAGGGACAAACACCCCCATGTCCAGCACACAATACACGACACACACATGCAACAGACACCACCACACACAGCCCAAACAGAACAACTGTAAGATGCGTGGGGACATGTGTACATTCAGCCAGCCACGTAACCACCAACAGGTCCCCAAATATGCCAGAAGCGCCACAACGAGCACCCACCACACCCATGTGTCCGCCATAGCTGCACTAACCGACAAGTAACAGTTAAGTGGCAGGAACACAAAGTGCAGTGGGTGGGAGGGTGGACAGCCCAAGTACAACACACACCAGGCCCCTAGTCCCACAGTACAGCAAGGAGGAGCATCCCCCACACCCCACAGCCACGTGTCAGCCACCGCAGTGCACAACGACAGCCGAAAGGTAGACATCACGGTCCCCAGCAATCGGTGTCAGTGGGTGTCCAGCCCCCACTCCGACCCACACCACCCCCCCCCCCCACAGACCTGCAACATGGAGCACCCCCCGCTTAGAACCATGTGGCATCCAGTACAGTGCACGCCCGAACAACCTGCAGGTGGGAAACTGGACAGGGCTGGATTACTGGAGGCATGAGGGCCGTAACACGACCAACACATGGGACATGTCACGTAGCAGACGAACACGCAGCACCGCCCACCGTCACGAACAAGTGAACAATGTGCACACGGACATGAACAACAGACTCACACCCCACATGACCCATCACAAACACAGCAACACCCAAGGAGCCACGTCTGCATGCACAAGCCACACTGAACATAGTACCACACGGCAGCCACTGTGCAACCCATCACACACAACCGAAACACCATTGAAGTCCAGTCCATGTAGCCCCTACTGCCTGTCAACCACACACCCCACAACTACGCCTATGTAAGACAAACAACACTAGACGCAACAGAGCGGAACTACATAAATGCACACGAACACCACTGAACCCATCAAACACACAGACACACCATGCACATACAACATACCATCCATCCCATCCGTCAGCCCCAGTCTCATGAAAGGCATGTCATCCGCACAGCTGCCACATATACAGCAGTCACGCTAAGACACATGCCCATGACCAACCATGTGCCAGAAGTCAATGAAGCGCACGACACACTGTGAGCAACAACACACAACATGGGCCCCCCCCGAGCACTGCAGTGATGCACATGGCACAGGGCAGCACGCACACCAAGGAGATGGGACAACTGCAATACGTTGGCTGGCACACAACCAACACTCACTCATAACGATGCGTCCAATGCCATGTCCAGTAATCACAACAGACAGCAAATATGCAGGCCATGTCAAGCATGCACACACCTCAAACCATGCACTGTCATGCTGCCACAACACATGTCACGTTCGGCACCCATGGCTTACAGCATGTACCCCAAAAGCATATCCCCTCCCAAATGTGAATCTGGGGCATGGCCCCCATGTTGCCATATGGGTGCCTAAGCGTTCCATATGAACCCCAAAAGCAAAGTACAAACCAGACCCAGGATGGGCCAGGAGCCCGCATACACCAGAGTCACAATGAGTAGGGGCACAGCAACACACCCATCGGCATGGCCAATCCGTCCCATGCCACATGTGCACAGCACACAGTCCCATTGCCTAGCACACACAACTACAGATGCCACAGCCACACACTCGCCTCCGGGAAACCCATGTACGAGATTGCACGAACTGCCAATGTCAGACGACAAATACATACTTCGCCAGGTGCAACACAATAACAAATCTCATTCTCTCCACAGGTGACGAACTGCCGGATGCTGGGGATGGAGACAGCAGCCAGCACAGCCAGCCCACAAGCCCCCAACGAGGACACACGGATCTGGAGGATCTGTCCTCCTCTTCGGACACGGACCACCAAGCAGGCCCATCTGGTGTGGCAGGGCCCAGCCGCTCCCCAGGACCCCTCCTACCCACCAACCCATCATCCAGGGATGCTGAACAGTCCCAGCCCCCTGCTGCCACTGTCGTTGCGGCCACACCCACGGTCATTGCGGCCACTACCACTGCCGCAACCGCCACCATCGCCGCACCGACCACCACCGCCACCACCACCACCACGTCTTCGCTGGCACCAGCCCCAGCGCAGGTGGTGGCCCGGCCGACTGGATCCACCCTGGGAGCCACAGCGAGGACCGTGGTGTGCAATGTGGCTAGTGGGCAGGCCGGTGGCAGCAGGACTGGTAGGAGGAGCAGGGTCAGGGAAACGCCAGCCTCCCCTGGGAGCCATGCCCTGCCTCAAATGGCCAGAGTCCTTGGGGCCTATGAGGAGGCCCAAGAACAATGGGTCAGGTCTGCTACAGACACGCGGGAGGTGCTGGGGGTGCTGAGGTCCATGGACGCCCATATGGGCCAATTCGTGTCCCGTATGGACCAACTCGTGGACCTCATGGGCCAGCTGGTGGTGGCGGTGGGGTCACAGGCAAGGCCAGCAACACCACCTCCGCCACCACCTGCTAGGGCGCAGGGTCGGGCAGCAGTGTCCACTTCCCCTGCGTCCACAGCCAGTGAGCACACCTCACCCACCACCAGCAGGTCGCCACCACACACCCCCCTCCCAAACGTGGAAGGGGCCGTCCGAAGAGGAAACAGATCTCCCGGGAGGACTTCGCACGCTCCAGTCGCAAGTGAGGCAGCCAGCCAGCCTTCCGCCAGCCTTCCTTGACCAGCCACTGCATTGACTTGCTCTACGATCCCACTCCACACAGCCAGCTGGATGGCATGTGTGTGTTGGACTATGGACATAGAACCAGTGGGTACACCCTGAGCTTCACGCAGCCATGACCGACAGCTCATTGTCACTGCACGCACCACTTTTGTCATCACCTTACACACAATCACATGTCACAGTTTGGAATAAATGCACCTTTTTCACTAACTGCTGTTTGTGCCCTGTGTTTTATTTGTACGGAATACAACGGCCACCTTGGGCGGAAAGGCACCTGATGCGTGGCATGGCAATGGAATCCGGAGGGCCTGTAGGGACCTAGGGGTGGGAGACAGAACAGGAGCACATTCAATGAGTGTGTCACACACCCATCACACAGTACATGTCAACAACTACAAGCAATGTACACACATCGCACAGAGCAATAGGGCACAATGCCACAGTCACCAACAGTGGCATACTACCCTGGCCATGGAGCGTTGACACACTGCACGCAGTGAACATACGGCCACCCTGACACAGCACACACACACCTGCACAGATACAGACACATCATCCGTCGTACATGGACACTCACCGTCAAGTGAAGTAGCGGGCGATGAGCTGCTGGCGCACATTCCCAGCTTCCTCCTCTCCGCTGTCCACCTCACTCGAGCTGTCCTGGTCTGCGGGCTGGGGCCCTGGTTGATCTCCGTCATCCACAATGAGGGGGATCTGCTTCCGAATGGCCAGATTGTGCAGCATGCAGCACGCCACCACTATCTGGCACACCTTCTGTGGGGAGTACGCCAGTGCACCCCCGGTGCGGTCCAGGCACCTGAACCTGGACTTGAGGAGGCCAAAGGTACGCTCGACCACACGTCTGGTCCTCCCATGTGCCTCATTGTATCGATCGTCTGCTGGGGTGCGAGGATTCCTCAATGGACTGAGCAGCCATGCCCCATTCGGATACGCAGAGTCACCTGGGTGTGAGGGACACAGAGAACCGTTGCTATTCCAACTGGACAGGGGACAGCATCGCACAACCAGCACGCTACACCACTCCACATACTCACCGACAATACAGCCACGATCCTGTTGCAGATTGGCCATCAGTCGTGGCAAGATGCTGTTGCGCATTATGTGTGCGTCATGTGCCGAGCCTGGAAACTTGGCACACACGTGGGTGATCACCATGTCCGCAAGGCACACCACTTGCACATTCAGGGAGTGCGTGTGCTTCCTGTTGCGGTACAGGTGCTCAGTGGCCTGTGGTGGAACAAGGCCAACATGTGTGCAGTCAATGGCTCCCACGACGTGTGGGATTCTGCCAAGGGCATAGAATGCACCCTTCACTGCCGCCAATTCACGAGCCCTGGGGAATCTGATGTACCTGTTTCGGTACAGCATCATGGCTGCCAGTACATCCCTCAGCACCTTGCTGAACATGGGCTGGGACATCCCTCCTCCACTGCCCACTGTGTGCTGGAATGACCCAGTGGCGAAGAAATGCATGGCGGCCATCACCTTAGCCGTGGGGGTGACAGCAGTCGGATACACCCTGCGGGGACGGAGATGGGGCTCTAACATGGCACACAGTCGATGCAGGGTTGGCCTGTCCAGCCGAAACTTCCTGATAACCTCTGTATCGTCCATGTCCGCCAGCAATTGGTATGGGCGGTCAATGTTCGGTCTCCGCCTGGGGTAAATGGCAGAGGACACATGTCAAAGCAACACGGCACATAGCAATTTCGCATACACATCACTGACATGACTGAGCAAGCACATGAGCCACAGCCCAGCTGTCAAGCTGGGACGGCACGGCCACAATACACTTACACAGGTCTCCCAACAATGGCAATGGCAAGTGAGACATACCACTGCCATGTGCATGCACATGGGGATCTAGGCCCCAATGACTTGCGGGGCGTGCTGATGGGGACTGACTGCATATTCGTCAAGCGGCAACGCCACGGCAACATGAGTGTCTGCTGAGCATGGAACTGCTTCCGAGGCTGGATGAGTATGGCACACGACGACGACGATGTGGGCACGGGCTGAGCGGCCAATACAAGTGGGACCTGTGGCACGAGGGGATATGAGACAGTAGTAGGTGTCAGCACTGCACCCTATGTACAGCACTGTACGGATCACAGCTCCCGAAACATTGACTGGTGTCCACATTGACAGCCCCATGCCAAGACGGCTGTGTGCTTGCAGTCACACGTCACAGGTGAGAGGTTACATTGCACGTGCCAGGTGGCAGACGTACATAGTGGGAGCTGGCATGTGTGTGCATGTGTCTCCTGTTCAGGATCCACCAGATGGGCGCTGACTCTGTACTGACCATTGGACACAGCATGTTCCGTGGAAGGCTTGTGTGTGTGGGATGGTGGCACTGGATGTGCCTCCGTTGGGTGGGGGGCCATGCACAGGGCGGGTACGTCGATGATTGCGCATTGTTGGTCACGGTGGGTGCACCAACTAAGATGTGTTGCCCTGTGTTCAATTCCTATGTCCGCATGATGATGGACTGTGGATGTGGGCAGACTACACATTGGTCGATGTGCTGTCTATATGCATGTGCCTTCACACCAGGCACAGCTGCCCCTGCACATGTGACCCCTGCTGGACTCGCTGCTGGGTCTGTGGAGCTGATGCACCTTCTGCGCGTGGGGCGGACAGCTCTCCTCACTTCCCTCATTGCGCATGTCATGTCTTTGCCGCAGGTGACATGGATCATGGAGGGCCCACATGTACGCGTGGGTAGGCTACACATGATTGTTCACTGGTCGCCACCCCCAGTCAGTGTTTCGAATGGGAAGGTTGTCGTGCTGGTGGTATGTTCGATGTGGCGGATGGGCGGGCCTAGGTGCGGGCTTACATTCCGGACATGGGGGGGTAGTTGGATTGGCGACTAGTTGCAGTACACACGGGACACGTCTCTTCCTTTCCACATCTGGGTCATCCCTTGTACTAACTGACAGTGATACAGTCATCTTCGCCCCAGCCCTCATGTCCTCCCCTCGCCCCCCAATATGCATGCTCACCTGCGAGGCTAGCGCTTGCACAGGCAGCCCCAAGCTCGCACCAGAGAGGGCAAGGAGTGTATGTGTGGGTCCAGTTGCACGAGTGGGCTGTCTCAGGGTATGATGTGTGGCGGGACGCCGTCCACCTGCGTGGTGCCCCAAATGGAGACCCGGCCTGCATGGACTATGCATCACAGTCTTCGCCTTCCGGATCCGCCACCTGCGACACCCAGTGGCTGTGGCTGCCCTTGCGGCCAGGCCGCGTCCGTCTGTGGCTGATGGCCCACACATTCACTCTTTGGCCTCTCTGGGGAGGGCTCAGGGGTGGTGGCGCACGCGCTTGCACTTAGTCGCAATGGCATGTGGCGTGGTTGGTATGATGGGCAATGGATGGGATGGTGCGAGCCACCTCCCGTGACGTCAGTGCTGCTCGTGCTGTGGTGCGTCCCCCTACACTTCCATTTGACTTTTTGCCATGCTGGACGTTGAGGTTCTATTGCCTGCGTGATATGACCAGGAGGAGCGCGAGGAGACCTCTCACACACCATGCTCCACTGCCATCCCGTGCCCTGTATCGCCTGTGCGGATTGACTATGTTGGGGTTACACCTGGTCGACTGGGGCTGTGTGTGCCTTGTCAAGGGGCATGGCGGGCGCACAACAGGATCCAGCTTGTCCACAGAGGGTGGGCTGAGGTGCGCCTGGTACCGCTTTGTACGTGTGCCCGGCTGCTGTGCACACACGTGTTCACTCCCCCCGACAGGTGTCCTCTCACAATGCCCAGGGAAGCGGTGGTGTACTGTTCATGACCCCTCCCAACACGGCGTGCTCCAACTTGGCATGTGCGCATCTACCCGTCGCACCCACCCACCTGAGCACTGCGTCCATACGACTTCACACGACACATGTGTGTCTTCCACAGTAGTGCTACTCATTTGCGTTGACATCCAATACCAGTGGACTACATGGTCATGTCACGACTGCCGTGTACTTCACATACTCTCATCCTCTCTCATTCGTACTTGTGAAATGAGTCAGCGGAGACAGTTTTGGTTTCAAACATTATATTGAGTCTTCTGTCCTCTGTGATGCAGTATAGTGGACACTACTGGCAGCGGAATACATGTTGAGGATATACTGAGCATGATTACAAATTGGATAGGGTGTGGGGTTACATGTGATTGGCTGTTGCATGTGGGATGTGGGCTTCAGAGTTACATCTGCTTGGCCAAGGCTGTGCTAATGTACATTTACGTATAGCTGCGGAGCTGCGGACTTTGACACAGACGGTATACATGTAGCCTACCAGACCGCTCGGCATCATGGGCACAGTCCATCTCAGTTCCATGTGACAGGTTTGCTGCGGTTGTTCCTCATGCACGCGTGCATGTGAGATGACATCAGGGCATGTGCTTGCGTGCATGCAGCGGCGTGCCACTTGTTGTTGCACTGTGGTGGTTACTGGACATGTCACAGTCACTGGGGTCGTGTTGTTGTTGTATGCACTTGTCGTCCATGCAAAGGTCCTGGTATGGGATTCCCGGGGCGGGGGTGGGAGGGGTGCAGCACCCACAGACTCCAGGCGACCTATTCATGTCCACTGAGCGGTGTGTGTGTCCATGTGCGCTGGATCCATGTCGTGTCCTGGTTGTTCGTGCAGTTCCGTCCATGTGGGTGCGATACACAGAGCCCATGCCACTGCCTCCCACGATGCATGCGGTGTTCCTGGATGTGATGGGGAACAGTGTGCATGTCCCGGTCATATCCGATGTCATGGCGATGTCGTTGATGGTGTGGTTACAGTTGCCGGTCGTTTGGTATGGCTGTTGTGGTGGTGACTGGCCAGTCCGTGCGGAAGCTGAGCATGGGTGCGGGGTTGGACTTCATAGGTCACTCGGGGAACCTGCGTTGTGGTCCGACGTATTTACAGGTTGTCAGGTATGCGATGCCGTCCAGCAGGGCTTCCATGTCATTGGTGGTGTACATGTTTGCCAGCCAATGAAGCGGATGGTGGCTCTCAAGGTGTTGTTCGTAAGTTGTCCCTTGGAGGACCATGATGGGGCATGCTGGGTGACATTCGATGTAGCTGTTCTCGATGATCCGTCGTGTGGAGGCACAGTGGTCCCATTTCAGTGCGGGTGCGATGTTGGCCACATACGCCATGCCCCCATAGGCAGAGCAGGCCCTGTCGTGTGCGTCCAGAGGGAGGAGTAGTGGTAGCAGGTCCGCCTTCAGACATGCCGGGTTGGAGAGGCATATCTCGACGGGATGCTGGTAGGGACACCTCCGACAGTAGAAGACGGGCATGACGCAGCTGAACAATGTGATGCGGTAAGTCAGTCGGTAACTTACGTTCAGCAGGGACAGGAGATCGCATCCCAATGTATGTATCGTGTTGGTTTTGTACAGCTTGAGCTGTTCGGCGTAGTTGGGTAGGTGTGTTGCGGTTGCCATTTCGCAGCGGTTCGTTGAGATGGCGTGCTCCGGCTGTGTGTGCAGTCTGCAATGTGCACGCTCCGGGGTTGCTGTGAGCTCTGTGTAGTCGTAGGGAGACAGGACTTGTGTTCTGTTGGCTTGTTTGGAGGACACGGGCCCTCTTCCCACATGCTTCTCAGACAGTTCAAGGTCAGTGCTGTGTGACTCCTTCCAATTAACTTGCATGTGGCCGACATGGGGGAGTGTTTTCTTCTTTCTTCCCCGTCCGTTGTGTGCTTCTGTGATATGCGCTATCTGCCCTGTGGTCGGTCTCCTCGGCATGCCTGTGTTGGTCTATTCTTGGACAATGGCTGTATTCACCGGCTTCTGTCGTAGGGCTGTGGTTTCGGAGTTGGAATGGAAGGTCATTCAGTGCTGTCTGCTCTCCCTTGTGTGGGCGGCAGGCTGCCTTTCCGCTCTGCGTTGGGCCTTGTGTGTGGATGTTATTCTTGGGCCACCTGTTGTCGGTCCCCGGGCTCTTTGGTGTTCCGTTTCATATGTCTTGTTCATATGTGCAGGGTGGTATGGGTTTTTCAGTGTGGTACTGGCGTTCCTCTTCCCGAAGGGGCCCTGCTTCTCCTAGTTGGTGTTGCCGCCGCTGTGTGCTACGCCATGTTTGTTACACTGGGGTGTGTCCTGCTGTTGCGTGACTTCACTGACATGTGTGCGTCGGTTGTGTGGCGTTGGGTGTTGTCCGTGAATTGGGCGTTGGGGACATGTCTGTGGCCGGCCTGTCACGTGTCATGTGCGTTCGGGGTGGGGCTGATGTGTGTGCTGCTTGGTTGTGTCCCTGTGTCTGTGTGCGACGCATGCATGGCGCTGCGGTTGGCCTCTGCGTTGTGCGCATGTGTGGCTGCGTCATCGGCGCTTTGGGGCCGTGACGGGGTGGTTGGTTCCTAGTCCCAGGTGGTGTGTACACATGTGTTCCGCGATGTTAGGATTTGGCCTGTGTGTCATATGTGGATGCAATGGTGGATGTGTAGTGTACACGCGCTGGTGGGGGTTGTCCGCTTTTTCCGCCCTTGCACTGTGTGCGCTGTTTGCGTGCACTTGTTGTGTGTGTGCCTACCTGCGTCTCCGCGGTACGTTGCGTCCTTGGTGGTGCATCAGCAGAAGCATGGGAAGGGCCTGCAGTGCTGGATTCATGCCCGGGGTGCCGCTTCTTCGTTGTCCGTGCTCTGCGTCCGTGTTACCGCCTCTCTTTCACGTGCGGTGTCTCTTAGCCGTGGGAGCCGTTTGTTTGCGGCATCGTAATTTATACGCCGGGCGGGACGTGTTTCGTCGGACGGTGTGTGTCAGTTGGGCTGCGCCGCTACGTGTACGGGCGCACTTTGATGGCGGACGGTGTTGCTGGCTTGCCGGCGGTGTTTGGCCTGCTTTTCGCATCGTAATTGGGCGGGCGTGTGGACTGCTGCGTGCCGGCGGTAACTGGTGGTTTTTGCATCCGCCAGCACGGCGGTTGTGCTTCCGCCCGCCATCGTAAT
>CAWUFW010022263.1:0-99610 GCA_963921515.1 Calotriton arnoldi | reverse complement strand
TGGTAGTAGTGATAGGCATCCAGGCCCCCATGAGTGGGGATGGTAGTAGTGATAGGCATCCTGCCCCCATGAGTGGGGATGGTAGTGGTGGCAGGCATCCTTCCCCCCATGAGTGGGGATGGTAGTAGTGATGGGCATCCAGGCCCCCATGAGTAGGGGTAGTGGTGGTAGCAGGCATCCATCACACCAAGGGTGGGGATGGTAGTAGTGTCAGGCATCCAGCACCCCATGAGTGGGGATGGTAGTAGTGGCAGGCATCCAGCCCCCATGAGTGGGGATGGTAGTAGTGATAGGCATCCAGCCCCCATGAGTGGGGATGGTAGTAGTGATAGGCATCCAGCCCCCCATGAGTGAGGATGGTAGTAGTGATAGGCATCCAGGCCCCCATGAGTGGGGATGGTAGTAGTGATAGGCATCCTGCCCCCCATGAGTGGGGATGGTAGTGGTGGCAGGCATCCTGCCCCCCATGAGTGGGGATGGTAGTAGTGATGGGCATCCAGGCCCCCATGAGTAGGGGTAGTGGTGGTGGCAGGCATCCATCACACCAAGGGTGGGGATGGTAGTAGTGGCAGGCATCCAGCACCCCATGAGTGGGGATGGTAGTAGTGGCAGGCATCCAGCCCCCCATGAGTGGGGATTGTAGTAGTGATAGGCATCCTGCCCCCCATGAGTGGGGATGTTATGTTATGTTATGTTATTATAACTTCTATAGCGCACTATTACCCGGAGGTGTCTTGGCGCTGACTAAACCAACTCTGTCGCTCCTGCGTTTCTTAATTCTGGAAAAGCCACGTCTTTAACTTTTTCCTAAAAGCGCCCAAAGAGTTGGCGGTTCTGATTTCCTTTGGTAGAGTGTTCCAAATTTTAGCCGTGCCGTATGCTATGCTTCGACCGCCCCAGCTCGCTGTTCGAATCCTGGGAACTACCATCAGCCCAACATTAGAAGACCTCAATAGTCTGCCTGGGTTATACCATAAGTATAGGCTTTTCAATGAAGCTGGTCCTATGTCATTCAGGGCTTTGTATGCTAAGCAAAGAGCTTTGAACCTAATTCGTTTTATCACTGGCAACCAGTGGAGTCTTCTGATTTCTTCCTTAACCGATACATATTTAGGTATATTCAGTAGGAGCCTAACTGCCGCATTTTGCACCATCTGAAGTCTTTTTAAAAATTGTTTTTGTAGTCAAGATAGAGGCCGTTGCAATAATCCAGCTTTGACAGCACCATGGTGGTGACCACTGTTCTCCTTGATTCCGGAGGAATAAAGGGGAGAACCTTCTTTAGTTTTTTTATCAAATAGAAAGATGCTGAAACTGTTGCATTCGTTTGTTGAGAGAAAGTTAGTTTACTATCTATCAGCACCCCTAGGTTTTTGGCTTTTCCCACTGGTATTGGTATTTCTCCAATTTCTGCCGGCCACCAGTGCGCGTCCCAGCTCGGCTGGAGGTTACCGAAGGTTACCACTTCGGTTTTATCCGAGTTCAGCTTGAGGCAATGCCCTCCCATCCATCCGCTGATTTCTCTCATACATTTTTGGAACTGAGTTGCTGGAGAGGGGGAATTTTTGTACGCTGCGATCACAATCTGGGTATCGTCGGCGTATGATGTTAAGTCGAAACCAAAGTCTCGAACCAACGGAGCCAGTTCCGCTACATAAATATTAAATAAGGAAGGGCTCAACGAGGAGCCTTGGGGAACCCCACAAGGGAGCACATAAGGTGTTGCTTTAAAATGGTCAAGGGTCACTGTCTGTCTTCTATTTTTTAGAAAAGATGATATTAAAGACAGTGCCAACTCCTTGATCCCTAGCTTTTCAAGACTCCGGAGCAGCGTGTCATGATGTACGGTATCGAAGGCCGCTGACAAATCCAGAAGGATAAGTACCGCCGCACCTCCTTTGTCCATCACTGCTCTTATCTCCTCTGTTGCCTTAATCAGCGCTGTCTCTGTACTGTGACCTGGACGGAAACCGAACTGAGATGGATCGAGTAAATCGTTTTGTTGTAGGAATTCGGTTAGTTGGCTGTTCATAATTTTTTCCACTGCTTTTGCTGGGAGGGGCAGCCTAGCAATTGGCCTATAATTGCTAGTTGATAATGGATCCAGATTGGCTTTCTTTATTAGCGGCAAGATGGCTGCATCTTTCCAAATAGCCGGATAAATGCCTGAGGCGAACATGTTATTAAATATTTTTGTTAAAATGGGGCCCACCTCTCTGGCAATATCTCTTAGCACCGCAGGCGGGCAGGGATCAAGTGGGGATCCTGATTTGATTCCTAGAATCAATTCTTCTACCAGCTCATTTGAAACCTGAGAAGTTTGAAAAGACGCTTATTTTCGTCTCATTACCCAAGGGTTCCTTCGCTTTTTTATTTGGTGTGGTCAGCTTGAAGATGTTATATATGTCATCAACTTTATTTCTGAAAGCCCTAGAAATGCTGTCACAAAGAGATTGACAGTTCACTGAAACTTTATTTTTCGGTGCAGTGGTGAGTTTCTCAAGTACCCCAAAAGTTCTTTGGTTGAATTTTTTGCTTTCTCAATCTGTTGAGTAAAGTAAGACCTTTTTTCTGTGGTCAGTAATAATTTATAGTTCGATAGGGCATGTTTATAGTTATTTTTATCCATTGTCTCGTATTTCAGTCTCCAGCGTCTTTCCATTCGACAACAATTTTGTTTTTCTAAACGCAAGGCTTCAGTAAACCAAGGGGAAGATGGTTGCAGACGGTTCCCTGCATTTGTGCATATGGGACCTGTAGTCCTAAAGGCGTCCTTGAGCCAATTAGTATAATCTTCTGCTGCTTGGTCTGTGTGGCTACTCAAGAAAGGCTGTGTGTTATCCAGCAGAATTTTTAGATTATTTATATCTAATTTACTCCATGCTTTATAGGTGCTTTGCTGTGGTTTGGTGACTCTGTTTTTTTTTATTTTAGGGACTACATAGTCCATTAAAATAAGTGAGTGGTCTGTCCAGACCAATGGAAAGATCTCTTTAACTGCCAATCCCGGTACCGATGAAAAAACCCCATCGAGTGTGTGCCCTGCCTCATGCGTAGGTTTATGAACCATCTGAGTTAACCCCAGCGACCCCATGGTTTCCATTAGTATGGTTGTATCTTTATCTACTTGATCTTCAAGATAAAAATTAAAATCGCCCAGGATTGTAAATTCATTGGTGGTCAGAAAGGGTTCCAACAAAGAATCTAAGTTTCCAGTGAAACTGGCTCTTGGTCCTGGGGGACGGTAGACCAATAAGCCTTTAAAAGTGATTATTGGACTTAAATCAAGTGCAAAACTTAGGCCTTCATAATGGGGCTCACCTGCGGGAGAGAACTTGGCTCGAAAATGTTCCCTATAAATTACTGCTAGCCCTCCTCCCTTCTTTATTAATCTGTCTAGTCTGAAAAATGCAAAACCCAAAGGGACTGCAATCACAAAGTCAAAGGTCTGATGCCAAATCAGCCCACGTTTCAGTAAGGAATATGATATCCAAATTATATTGTAGAATGACTTCTGCTATTTCAAATTTATGTTTAGATAGTGATCTCACATTGATTAGTCCACAGTGTACCTCTGTCCCTTCTATATTTCCTGTCTGAGTTGTTACTAACTTAGTATCTGAGGCATGCCTGGAGGTAATCATATATTGTTCAGGGAGGGTGAAGCCACATGCACAGGAACAGCAGCTTAAACTAAGCCCTGTATCCAATATGTATCTTTTGCAGTCAGGGTGTGAGCCTACTTTCTTTAGGTCCAACAGCTCTTTACCTGAGTATAGTATTCGATTGGACTTCATTTGGACAGGGTTTCTTGCCCCTAGCCCCGTTCTCGCGCGGACGGGCGCAGACGGGCTTGCCTTAGGCGCGCCTTCGGCGCGCCAGCGGCACGCCCGCTGCGCGCGTCCGCTGCGCGTCCGTTCCATGTGACCTTAAGTAGAGGTTGTGGCAGAAAAACTAGACCGCACACCCCCGGAAGTGTAGAGTTCTCCCTTCCGGCTTCCCAGCTCCCGTCTGATCACAGTTGCCCTCCGTACAATCGGCACTCTGCCGTGACGGACCGGGGCGTGATCTTGAGGCTGAGGCACCAGATGAAAGAGTGCAAATTCGCAGATTAAAAGTAAGATTATTTTAAAAACCCAATTGCGACAGAATATAAAAAAACTCCCCCCAGTAATCAGCGTGGGAAAGAGCAGTTAAGACAGTATAAAAAGAAGTGGATGAAAATTCCAGATATCGGAGCGTCAGCAGGGCTCGTTCAGTCCGCTGCGTGTCTGTTCCATGTGACCTTAAGTAGAGGTTGTGGCAGAAAAACTAGACCGCACACCCCCGGAAGTGTAGAGTTCTCCCTTCTGGCTTCCCAGCTCCCGTCTGATCACAGTTGCCCTCCGTACAATCGGCACTCTGCCGTGACGGACCGGGGCGTGATCTTGAGGCTGAGGCACCAGATGAAAGTGTGCAAATTCGCAGATTAAAAGTAAGATTATTTTAAAAACCCAATTGCGACAGAATATAAAAAAACTCCCCCCAGTAATCAGCGTGGGAAAGAGCAGTTAAGACAGTTTGAAAAGAAGTGGATGAAAATTCCAGATATCGGAGCGTCAGCAGGGCTCGTTCAGTCCGCTGCGCGTCCGTTCCATGTGACCTTAAGTAGAGGTTGTGGCAGAAAAACTAGACCGCACACCCCCGGAAGTGTAGAGTTCTCCCTTCCGGCTTCCCAACTATTTCCCAGATATATTTCCAGATATCGGAGCGTCAGTAGGGCTGGTAGTAGTGATAGGCATCCAGCCCCCCATGAGTGGGGATAGTAGTAGTGATAGGCATCCAGCACCCCATGAGTGGGGATGGTAGTAGTGATAGGCATCCTGCCCCCCATGAGTGGGGATGGTAGTAGTGATAGGCATCCTGCCCCCCATGAATGGGGATGGTAGTGGTGGCAGGCATCCTGCCCCCCATGAGTGGGGATGGTAGTAGTGATAGGCATCCAGGCCCCCATGAGTAGGGGTAGTGGTGGTGGCAGGCATCCATCACACCAAGGGTGGGGATGGTAGTAGTGGCAGGCATCCAGCACCCCATGAGTGGGGATGGTAGTAGTGGCAGGCATCCAGCCCCCCATGAGTGGGGATGGTAGTAGTGATAGGCATCCTGCCCCCCATGAGTGGGGATGGTAGTAGTGATAGGCATCCAGCACCCCATGAGTGGGGATGGTAGTAGTGATAGGCATCCAGCCCCCCATGAGTGAGGATGGTAGTAGTGATAGGCATCCAGGCCCCCATGAGTGGGGATGGTAGTAGTGATAGGCATCCAGCCCCCCATGAGTGGGGATGGTAGTAGTGATAGGCATCCAGCCCCCCATGAGTGGGGATGGTAGTAGTGATAGGCATCCAGGCCCCCATGAGTGGGGATGGTAGTAGTGATAGGCATCCAGCCCCCCATGAGTGGGGATGGTAGTAGTGATAGGCATCCAGGCCCCCTGAGTAGGGGTGGTGGTGGTGGCAGGCATCCAGGCCCCTATGGGTGTGTATGGCATTGGTGATGCCCATACCACCCCTATGATTGTGCTGTTGCTAGTGTACGTCATTTGTGCATCCCTATGTGTGTTTGACATATTTCGGGTACGTTTCGTTTGTTTGTGTTGTGGGTGTTTGACTTACCGTCTGCGCCGTACGCGTCCGAACCGGTCCCGGTAATAGATGTAGAGTATAGGTAGGACCTGCGCGATGGGATTCATGGTTGGGTCGTCTCGTTCGGGTTTCGCGTGTCTTCGACTCGTACTCATCGCTGGCTTGTTCGTCTCGTAGCCGTGGATCTTCTTGTGGCGCGAATCGGAGCTTATGTGCGGCTCTCCCGGATGCTGAAACGTGCCGGACGTAGCGACGGGTTCGGCGCGTACGGAGCGCGCATCGTACTAGTCCGGCCGGAAGGTGCTGTGTATTTGCTTCCGTGCGGCTCGAATCGGCGTTTGCGGATCCGGCTCGGGCGGGGAACAGGAGCTGGATTGGGTAAGTACGGCTCGCTCGGAATCTGGGCTGTTGTGCGCATCGTACTTGTTCGTTCGGTGTGGTATTCGAATCAGTTGGAAAACACGTGTTCGGCTTGGTTTTTTTCCGGACGAATAGTGTTTGGTGTGCTTCCGGACGACATCGGAATCGGCCCCTAAGTGTCCGTGGAAGTACCGCCTAGTCTGTACTATAAGGCTAGTTCTACTTTAAGCAGATTGAAGTGCCCTTTTCGTTCGAAAAATGGGAAAAAGTTCAATTTTGGTAGAGTTCCAAGTTGTTTTGAAAATGAAGGCCAAATTGTTACTGCATTTCTGGAACACTGTATGCTGAATCAGAGTCAGTTTACGGGTCTGGTGTAAACATGAGATCATCTATTTCTATAGACAAAACATCGTCCACTGTAGTTGGTGTCAGTTGGAACACCTCGTGAAGTAGATTAATTGCACAGAGATGGGAAGCATTGCTTTCAGCATTGGTCGCAGCAGCAATGTTCGCGTCCGTTGTTACCTGTGTGCCTGTAGTTCTTTCTCGTACCTCAGCAGCAGCCGGAAGCGTCTGTGAGATCTCAATGAATGCTGACATCAGGATAGGAAGCCTCTGGGGACAACACAGAGCATGGGCCGTTATCGGGACCAGCAGAGTATCGATATCCGTTGGCGTATCCGATGGATATGTTAGACAGGTGTCCAACACGCATTCTACACCGCATCGTAGAACAGGTAAGATGCAATCTTGCCAGATTGGTCTGAATGACAGGAACCAAGTTGTATTAAGGTCCCGTAGACGAGTCAAGCCCAATAGCTGTACTATTCGCTCACGGCACTTTCGTTCAAGGAGAGCTTTCTCCATTTCGCTCGGAGTGATGTCTGCGAATAGGCTGGCCATAGCGCAATAGCAGGAAGAGAAATAGAATTCCGGCAACAAGTGCTAGAATTAATGGTATGCCACCAAACACCGAATGTGCAAAGTTCGGGATGATTCCGAGTATTGCCTGGAAAGGTGCTAACAGACCGGTACAGATGCTCTTAAATACATGTATAATTCCACTTGTATCAGACATGTTGAAGATACGTGTTATCATTTCTACGAAATGTATAGAGCAGTTTGTACGTATTAAAGTCTGTATCTCAGCCGAAGTCCTTGCTACTTGTAGATCATAGGTTTCTTTGGCCGAGGTCAAAGGCACTGTTTGCTGTAAAAGCATGGCTTTCATTCTGCTCAAAGTATCAAATCTTATAAAAGAGACGTTCAGCGAAGGCCATAGAGGCGACTCCCTGACTGTGTCTATTGGGGCAAACAATACTTGCATACAGCAAGTGACCCTGGAGTTGACCGTTACTAGATATGGGATGCCTGGCAGCATGCCGCAGCAACTCTGATCATTCAACATGAGGTAACTCCCATTACAAAGTTGTCCAAACGTTGGATTAATCACAGCAGCTGGTGTACCCTGCTGATGGTAAGACAAATTTGGCACAGAACCATTACAAGCCCCGTGTAAAGAAATGTCCTGACATATAAGCGAACCGCTCAGTGCAAGTTTACAGTGTGTACCGCTTAAAAACACTTCACGATCCCCACTCCAACATCTATATGTATACAGTAAATCCCAAGATGTCTTAATGTATTCCTTACCCAACCTTTCATATTTGCCTGCTTGCATTTGTCTGAGGCAATACTGAAACTGAAAAGTACTCACAGGTAATGTTATTTTGCCATGAATAAGCCATTCTGTAGCTGGTTTTTCTGCCACTGTGAATGGTAACTTTTCCAGTTTTTCAATGCTCAGCACTGTATACTTTGCTCCTCTTTGTGCCAGTTCGATCTGTTTATCAGTTAGATTGTATTCTGCAAACAGAGCCGATGTGTTGATGAAACGCCAAGGCACATAGCCAGCTCGCAAAGATTGCAGCGTCCAGCTTAATAACATAATAGAACGTAATTGAGACTGGCCTTGCTGTAACATCGCCAAATCTTGTTCTAGTATGTCGATAGCAGAGGATACAATGCCATCCAATGAATATATTCTGGAGGACAAAGTTGTTAACCCATTGTCGACCACAGAGAGTGTTTTCTCTAAATTAATACGATCAAGTTCACGTATTCGTTCTGCAGCCTCCATCTGTGATACTTTCCATGCTTCATTATAGGCAGCATAAATGCCGGCATATATGAAATGTTTTTGACGCGGTTTTCTTGGTCCAAGCAAGAATTCCCTAAGGTCTGCGTCCTTTTTAAGTAAGGTTAAGTGTTGTTTCACATCCTGTAGTGTAGACTTATGCAGCCAATCGAGGCATAATTTTCCTACACTGTATGTTGTTACTACCCCCGGATGTTGTCTTTGGACGTATCTTGGGTCTGGCCTATGAATAGTAAAGCCCTGAGTTTTATTCAGGAATCTTTCCTGACAGTTATTCGTGTCTGTGGGCCAGATCAACCATTTATTCCAATCAGGATTAGATCTGTTGAGTTGTAGTATATTGTCAACTGTCACCACTGCCTGTGTATCGTTAACTCTGGCAGGTGTTGGTACAGAAGGTGTGTTCATTTCTTTGATCTTGGCTAATCCAAGACAAGATGTTTGTTGGATGGTTTCATTCAAAAACATTATTTGTTCAGGGATGATACAGGCTCTAAATAAAGCTTCTATCCCCTGCACTTGCCAATCTTTAGTACCCCAGACTGTTTTGGTGTCTACTGTGTCTTTCCAAAAGTCGAAACCCTGTCTAGACAGTTGGGCATTAAATAATGCAGAGTAAATCTGTTTTGTATTTGTTAACATAATTTTCAGTCCTGTCTTGTTTACATTTTTATAGTAAAACATTTCTGGATCAGATGTATTGTAACCTGAAAAATATGGAAACTTACTAGCAAATGTTTTTGAACTACCTTTAGGTGGTGTAGGACAATGTTCCCATTGGTTAAACATAAACACATTTCTTGGATATGCAGATTTATGCAAATAATGATGACCATAGTGGTTATAACAATATAGTTGTTCATAGTCTGACGAACCCTCTAAATATTCATGTTTAGAAAATGCAGCAAATTTTTCTAGGTCAAACATTATGTCATTCACAGTCTCAAAGTCCCAATCATCTGAATAGGTACTGGACGTAATTAGATCACTTAGTGAAATTTTAAACAAATGTGGAATGTTCAATTGTTCCGTCGGACCGAAGATTTCAAAATCTGTTTTGTCCCACACTATACCATCCTGTATAGGAACAGCTGTGATGTTCACTGATGACAAGTCTCTTGCTTCACGATGGGAAGATTTATGAGGTTTCAAAAGTACGTTCACGCCTTTTCCTTCAGTGTTCACATGGATGTATCTGCCACTTATAAGCATGCTCACAGTTGTTACCAAAGCTAGCCAGAGCAGGAAAACAAAAAGTCCAGATATAATCCAGAGTTCAATCCATGGAGAAACCAAATAAGTCTTTTTCAGAAAGTGAAGAAAGTCTTGTACTTGCTGCTTGAATTTCAATGATGCTGGCGTTGTTTCAGGTTCACTCGGATCTTCTGAGAACATATCAAAGTTAATGAAATAGCCAGAAGCAGTTCTGTCAATTGTTGGAATTGCATCAGGATTTGTAGAAATCACTGGAACCAGTTCATCACTTGCCACGTTGGTGTAGACAGGTGTATTTGGACGAACTGTTACTTGGTTGTCAAGAGGGCTGAGTTCCATAGCGTTGTTGCTTAGTCCACCATCAGTTACAGCTGAATTCTCAATTGTTATCAGTCTTTCAGTCTGAACCTCTTGGATAGTAGCGAGAGGAGTGCGTCTGCTACTAGGTCGGAGTCCACGAGGCCTACTATTTAGTATTGGCCACATACTGTGGTTTGATCAGGTCGATGGACACAAATCTTTTCTCCTTTCTTCCAGCAAGGGGCGGCAGAAGTACTGTTCTTGTTCCTTGAACTGCTAGGACAGGTACTGGTTGTCTGTAAGAAGGTCCAAATTCCTTCTTGTCCGCAATTTTTTCTCTGACTAGATCCCCAACTTTTGGAATCCAGACAGGCCTTGCTGGGACAGCCGATTGATCCCCAGTGGTGGTTTGCTGTAGGAATACGTTGCTTTGTTGCGTTCTTATTTTATTGAGTTCCTGTAAAACAGCCAAACGATCTTTGATATCAAAGGGTTTATTTTCCACCACTGTGCCTACGTGTTCAAGGTCTGGTACCCACATTCTTGTCCCAAATAGGACCTCATACGGAGTGACCCCCCCTAGAGAACTTCTTGGCAGATTATTCAAAGAGCGTTGAACCCCACTAAGGTGTTTGACCCACCCATCACCCGAACCTAATACCCTAGCTGTTATAGACTGCTTTATGTCCCGGTTTTTCCTTTCCACAACCGAATTTCCCTCAGGATGGAATGGAGAGGAGTACCGCAATGCAACGCCCAGACTGGCCATGGCTTCTTTGTAAGCCCTAGAGCTAAACGCAGGAGCCTGGTCAGAATGTAGCGTGCCTATTGCGTATGTGCCGATAAAGACTCACAAATCTTTTATAACAGTTCGAGCGTCAGCCGAGCGCTGAGGCCATAACCATAGGAACCTAAATTCAGTATTTGTGGGAATGCCTTTGTCCAGTAGGACGCAGGTGCGTAGATAGTCTAATGCTGTCTAACAATGGTGTCTGTACTGGGTTACCGCATTCGCAGCATGGTGTCTGGTGGCTCTCTCGCTGTAATTTACAGTCTAAGCAGTTGTTGACGAATATGTGAATTTCTGTATTCATTCCAGGCCACCAGTACATCTCTTTTAACGTCAAAATTGTTTTAGAGATTCCTTGATGTGACAGACCCTCCCCCAAATGTGTTTCATAAATCAAGGCTGCTCTACGTTCCATGTTTGGAATTACCCTATCCCCCACTCCAGGGATTCGAGCAAAAGGAACGTTGTTCGCATCAATTACTTAAGAGTACTTGAGTGGAAACTTTTTTGGTAACGCTGCACTGCTGCCTTTGCTTGAAGCATTGACAGCCAACATTATCTCACCGTCTATTTTTGTTTTTGAACGAGTGATCGCAGCTACGGAAGCCGTCTGCACAGCCCCCTTTGCAGCTTCATCAGCCAATGAATTCCCTGCAACGTGAACGCCATCACGTTGATGACTCAGTGTGTGGATCACGTGAGCCTTTGGTAGTTCGTTTTTCAACTGAACTACTTGTTCCCAAAGCATTTTGTGCTTTATTGTGCCACCTTTCGCATCTTTGAAACCATTTTCAAGCCAGTTTTGTATATAGTCATTATACGACTGAACAGAGTAAAAGGAATCACACACTATCAGTGTGGGGAATTCTCGATCTGTACTTTCAAGTGCCAGTTTGAATGCTTGTAGTTCAGCTCGCTGAGCTGTACAATCTCCTAGAGACTGGGTTTTTGTGACCATAGGTCTGAAGATGCCATTTCGCATGCGACCTTTAACGATTGCACACGCTGCACTGTAAGCTTGCTTACTCCCTATTGCGGGTTGTGCAGATCCGTCAGTGTAAATTATGAATTTGTACTGATCGAGAGGCAGAATTTCAGTAGGCAGAGGACATTCATGTTCGTATTGCAGGAATGCTTGTGTTTTTAAATCTGGATCAAAAACATATTCAACATCTGTTGCAGCAAGAGAATTAACCCATTGTATCCATCTTGGATGTAATGCTTTAGCATTTGGAATGCTTGCTTTTGTGACCGCTTCTAAAGCCGGTACTGGGGTTACGACAATAATGCGTTTCCCTTGGGCTAAGGCTCTTTCTTTTGCTACAGCGGTTTGAACTGCTGTTAGAATTTTTTCAGTAGAACTGAAGCGCATTTCCGCTTGTGTGTACAAATGAGATTTGTATGCTATTGGTATTTTCTCACCCTCATTGAAGGTTAAGTAGGTGAATCCTCATTGACCCGAAATTATTCGGATCACCAAATTGCGTTGACTTACGCGTGTTTGTAAGTGATTTGTTGCTAACATGTTAGCCTGGAGTGAACGCAAGATTTCTGTGTGTTCCTGTGTCCAGTTTCTGATCAAAAAATCAGGTTTGATTAATGCATAGAGAGGTTTAACCCTTTCTGCGTAATTTAGAATGTATGTGCTTCCAAAATTTAGGAAACCCAGGATGGATTGTAAGTTTTTTAGCGTTTTTGGAGGTTGGAGCAGCGCACACTTTTCTAAAACGTTAGCTGCCAAGCTCTTGCCTTCACTTGAAAGCTCATATCCTAGAAATAGGACATTGAGATGGGCAATTCTGGACTTTTTAAAGTTGAACTTGTAACCCTCAGAGGCGAATCCCAGTATAATGGTGCTCACCCTGTTCAAGTGTTTTTCCAGGTCATCGTCTGTCAGATAAATGTCATCGACATAGGACAATGCCTCATTGTCATAAATTTGTAGTAACTCCGTTACCCTCGCTGAGAATAAACCTGGGCTGTTCTTGAACCCTTGTGGGAGTCGACAAAAGTGACGCTGGGTCCCCATTATGGAGAATGCTGTTAAGTACCTGCTTTCAGGTGCTATGTTTTGACAAAAGAAACCATTTGAGATGTCTAATGTTGTTTTATATTTTTTACGCACAATGTTATTCATTAATGCTGTGCTATGTGCATTTTGCACTGCAAAAGTTTTAGAACAAGTGTTTAGGTGTCTGTAGTCCAAAACTAGACGATATGTATTGTCTGGTTTGGAGACAGGAAACAAAGGATTGTTCATTGAGGAGGTGCATGTTTCAATCACCCCTTGGTATTCAAGTTGATCTAAGATCTCCCTGACCTGTTTTTAGCTTCTTGCTTTATTGGGTACTGCCGTTGTGCAGTTGGTTCATGTTTCAGATGTATTTTATGGTGAGGTGAGTCCTCATCCCATCCTACATGATTTTTATATAATGCTGGGGCCTGGGCCACTGCCCATTTCCTGGCATATGTATATTTTAGGTGAATTGGAATATGGTTGGAGAAGGCAGGCATAATAATGTCCTCGCCATGTGGGCACTCCCTGACAAATTGTGGTGGCCAGTCCTTTTCTGCTAGAAGTATGTCATAGCCCCTTTATAGTCTTTCCCAAAAAAGTGCTTTCACCTGTCTAGGTTTGTCTCCCTCCATCCGGAGTGTTATTTCATATAACTTTTGTGGAGTACTAACCCTGGTGTCTACAGTCTCGACTGTAATGTACTCATTCAAGTCCACTATCTCCAGAAGTTCCTTCAGGTTTCTGGCGAACTATTGTGACTTCTGCTGCACTGTCCAGCATTGTCTGAGCCCATTCTCCGTTCTTGAGTTGTGTTCTCAGTATTCTCGGCATGTCTGATCTTTAGACCTGCTACTTTCTTTTTGGAGAATTGAGGTTTTGCTTTAGTTTTTGGAGCGTGTTTGTCGTCTTTCGATTTCACGCGTTCTTCTCTATGTTCCGATCATCCTCTTCTTTCCGAAGTCTGTGATGAGATCTGAAAGGGACGAGAGGAACGTGTATCAGTGTCTTGATACCTGTCAGGTTTTCTCAAATTATCCCTATTCCTGAGGTTATACCTCCTTTCAGAGGGCTCCTTTTGAGGAGACCTACCTCGGGATTGAGAACGTTTCTCGTTTGATTTTTGTTTAGTAGACTCCCACTTCTTTTTAGAAGATGTAGGAGTTTGTTTAATTGAGTCCTTCTCAGGACTTTCAGATAGCTTCGGCTTCACTGGTCTTCCACCCAAACTATCTCTGCCTAATTCTGCATAAGATTGTTCTATAATTCTGGGTAGCTCTGTTTGATATTCTGTAACATCAAATTCCCTTAATTTTTGGCGGATCGCCACTGCTGCTGCCTCCCCTTTAATATTAGATAATATTATTGTTGAGACCTGGTCGAAATTTTTCAGTAATTTCATACCTAAATTTAGAGCAGGCTCTGCCCCGTATTCGTTTTGAATTTGTTTCAGGACATCAGGTATTACCGCAATTGACGGAATGCCATGTGTTTTGGTATAGATGGCAGCAAAGACTGTGCCCCAAGTGGTACATTCTTCCAGTTGTGGTGTGATCCCCATTGGTAAACTGATTGTCAGTATTCTGTGTTTCTCATACGGGCTAGTATTTGGAAATACTGCTTCGATTTGAGTAATTTTTTGAGCTATCCAGAAAGAAATTTGCTCACGTTTTGTGGGCATTTTACCCATGACTGCATATAGAGTCTGTGGTGTAATTTTTAGTGTATTCCCCTGTTGAGGAGTTTGATTTGGAATTGTTAATGGTTGCTGGACTGTAAAAGTCTGCATGACATATTGGACCAATTGTCTGTAAATTTTTATTAATTCTTGTATTTGAACAAGTAAGTCCTCATCTGACATTATATCCAGTTCAGGATGAGGTGTGTAGCCGGCTAGAATCGGCCATGTTGCTCCTGGTCTACCTAGTGGACCGAGCCTGGTAATGTTTCTGTGATGTTTTAGGGCGCCTTTAAACCAGAGCTGATGCTCCTGGTATGTTAATGGAATTTCTATATCCTCGAAAGGAATGTATTCCTCTGGTGGTTCATCTTCTTTGTAGAAGTGAAACATGTGTGTTACTGGATTGGATTCAGGAAATATTACCCATGAATAGAATACCTCTGTCTGAAAGGATTCATGTGCCTCTATCAAGAAAACTGCTCTACCGCCTCTTGGTGGTAGGCCATGTTTTATAAGTTTTAGAGTAATGGCTCTTCTTAAGTTTTGAGGGATGTCTATGACACCCTCCTCGGTTTCATTTAAACCTGTAATGTTAAAGGCTGCTGCTTGGGCTGGATCAGCCGCAGCTACACCGTTTCCGGCGTCTTCATTCATTTTGTTTTTTGAAAAATGTAGAACAAGTTTCAAGGAAACAAAGATAAGGTGCACAATATTTTGGAACACTGTATCCTTCAACGTTGAGCAAACCAAACAGCTAATATATAGGGTGTTTCCCTATGTAGCCGTGGTGGATACTTAACCCTGCCCACTCCAGACGTCATTTGGAGTATATGGGTAGGGGTCTTGAGAGAAAAAGCACGGCTGAGTTACTCAGTATCTAACGTTGAATTACTGCCTTACCAAACCGTTGGGCGCCATGTAGTGTAGCTCCTATTTCCCTAATAGGCTCTGTGCATTGGAATAATATATCCTATAGGTTTGACATAGGACTAAGGTCAGTATGTCCCTATCGAGTATATTAAACTTAATTACTTGTGCCAGCTAGCTCAGAGGCCACTAGAAACTCCTTGACAACAAGAAGGGAGTAGTTTCTGGCAGCCGCAAAACATGACCACTGTGTTTCCCTTTAGAATCAGAACGTGTCCCAGAGTCGTGGAAACAATAGATAACTATTTCACTCAGCTCAGTCGTGCATGCTTAGTTTTCTCCAAGTTACACAGAAAGAAATAGACGGGCGTTTCAATAAAAGATTTATTGAACAGTCTTGTTTCTGGTGTAAGTAAAATGTGCTGTTACGATCACAAGACAGTATGCGAGATAAATAATGTACAGTGTGAGCAGTAGAAATAAATAATACTGCGAGAGCATTATCTTTTTAGTACATATGCTGTTACATAAATAACACAGACTAAAAATGTGAGTACTCATACGATGCGTTTCTAATCTAGTTCTACCCCAATGTACCTAACCTAACCTAGGTATAGGACGAGGTATGAAGTAGGTGAAGTATTCCTTACTATGGTATACTAAGAGTACGCTAACCCCAGTATGCCTAGTATGCCAAGAGTCCCTCTAGGTTCTAGTCTGCTCCATACCTGAAGAATGAGAGAGGTTGGAATCTCTTTGCCAGACTCGAACTCCAACACCCCGCAAGGGAAGTCAGATCACTGGAAGCTGGACTCTCTGCGTGCAGGGATGACAGCGTCTTCTCAGTGCGTCAGGCCGGGAAACGGGCTCCTTTGAAGTCGAGGTCTCCTCTGATTTACAGGGGCTAGGGAAGGTATATTTATACCTGAGAAGCACCTAAGAATGTTCGTATTGACGTGAGTCGGACAGCGAAAGACGTCATGAATGAACCCCTAAGGAATAATGGTTCATGCATAATATATGAGTCCTTGAAGAAATCAATAGTCCTGGACTAGGGAAACTCCCGCAGCCTAAGGGTCTGTTCTTCAAGAACTCGTTGTGACGTTAGGGTAGACGGATGTCAGAGACCATGCCTGTATTTGGAGTGCACGGTTTAATGCCTAAATAAGGGCTGGGATTTTATGCCTATATAAGGGCAGGGCGAATTGTGCCTATATAAGGACATGATACTGGAAAGCCCGTTTATGGACACCCTAAGAGGAATACAACACTACCTAGTCCCATTTGTCGCAACATCCCTGTTGCACATTACATACATGATTACCATGGAACTTAATGTATCACAAAATCATACACAACTCCACAGAGGATCCCATCATTTGATAATTATTGAAACATTTAAATAATCTCTTGTTTGAAAATATTCATGTTGGAACATAAAAGCTACATAAAAATATTATTTAACAGTGCAATATAAATTAACCTACACAAAATTCCCATTTAGAACTGTTCAGTTCAAATCATATTTTGAATACTATAGGCAAACTGAAAAGATTTAAATAGGAGTTTTGTGTAGGTTGGTTTAAATTGGGCTGTTCCAATAGTGATAGTTTCAAGCAAGAGATAATTATAATTATCAAATGACGGGATCCTCTGTAGAGCTGTGTATGATTTTGTAGTACACTAAGGGCCCGATTCTGATGTGTTTTGGAAAGCTTCCCAACCGAATGGGTTTGGGAATGGTTTCCAACCAAATCAGATCGGGAGAGTCCAACCGACTGAGTACGATGCATCTGGATGCTTCCAGATACGATTTGGTTGGACTCCCATTGACTTCAATGGGAGCCTTTGTTCCGACCGAATGCATAGGCTCCCATTGAAGAAAGGGGTGGCTGGGGAAAATCGGGCACCCTGTGGTGGGCACCTCCTGGTGCCTGCCACACTGTGCATGGCTGGTATGGGAAGACCCATGGGTACCCCCACGGGCCCGATTGGGAAGGCTCCAAGTGCAGGGGGGCCCACTACGGGCCCCCAAAGTCTGATTCCGACTGCCGATTCGAGTTGGATGGCACGATTCGGAAAGGCTGTTCAAATCCAGCATCGTACTAGGTCGTTTGGAAACGCGCCCATAGAGACGTACAATTCTGCTCTGTCCGGCTTGGTCATTCCAAATGCCGTTGGGTTTGGATTGGGATATTCCTAATACCTAACTTGCATCATACTCGGTCGATTGGAAACCTTTCGGAGTCGGTTGGAAAGACACATTCCCGATCAGATTTGGACAGAGCAAATGCTGTTAGGAGGCCTTCCTAACCGCAGCAGAATCAGGCCCTAAGTGTGGAGGGGAGTAGGTCTTCCTGGCAGGATGGCTGGGGAGGGACTGTGCCCCTACCCTGATTGTACTACAGAGACTAACCTGGGGGTTGTACCCATCCCTTCCTGAGTTGAGAAGAAGCCTACCCTTTCACTTGCAGGAGCAGTTCACACCTGGGTATACCTACCTTTTGTTTCGCTAGCCAGGCTGGAGCCAAAGCCAGGGGAAAAGAAAGAACTGACCAGAACCAGTTTAGGTTTAGACAAACGTGGTGCCCCCACCCACATGTTGGCACTGGGCATAAAAGTGTCATTCCCAGAATCTGAGATCAGAGCACTCCTGGACCTATGGAGATCAGAAGAAGGACTACCCTGAAGGAAGACTGAACCTGCTTTCCTTGAACCCAGGACCGCAGAAGTAACTCCAAGGATCAGTTGGTTCACCTCCTGTTTGATCTATAGGGACAGAACAAGCTTACACAGGCCTTTCCTGCTTTCCAGGTGCCCAGACCCAATTGGCCCTGACCTGGTCCTCTGCAGGCCTCAGTGGAAGTGAGTCCTGAACCCCAAGGACTCTTCTCAAGGTCCTGGACCCTTGGCTGGAGTCAGAGTGTACTACTCCCTGCTTGACTGAAGGTTTCACCCTATCCGACGACAATCAACGCAGAGCTCTTCAGAGAGGTGCATCTCTCGACTGGAAGCCTCACCGGAACCAGCTCAGTGTGATGCAGAGAGATGCAGAATCCCATAGAGCCATACCATGCAGCCCCTCACCAAAGGCTCTATTGGATCTGGCACCAAGCAACACAGTGTCATGTAGAGCTGCACAGCTCCTGACTGAAAGCCTTACCGGATCCAATTCAGAGCGATGCAGGATGGCACAGAGCCCCACATAACCGCACTGCACCATCTTTGCATCAAAATCAGAAGGTAAAGCTTCCAGCAGGACAGGCCTAGCCCAATATCCGGCCCGTGCTCCATTGTGGTCAGCCTGAATTTGTGATTTTGTCCTGGTCTGGCGTGACAAGATACCCACAGTTGGCTCTTCGAGCCTTTTGCTGCTGTTTTTATCTAAACCTCTAAAAGCTCATTTCTCTTCTTTCACTGATTGTATTTTTGCCGTTTAGTGTCATTTTATTTATTAAAGTTTACTCTATTTTTCTAAATAAGTTTGGGATTTTTCATGTGTTGTGTTTCTCACTTTATTGTCGTTTGAGCGCTGCCTAAATACTTTACACATTGCATCTAACTTAAGCCTCACTGCTTTTGTACCAAGCTACCAGAGGGTTAAGCAAAGCTAACTTTTGTGGTTCACCCTTACAAGTATTGTGATTATTATTTCAAGTGGGCACTCACCCCCTTCAATCAATAATCCAATTTACTACTTCCGCTTTATTAATTTTGTAGTCTACCTTCATTTCTTTGGGCTGTTACACCTGGTAAACCTCGATTGGGGGTAACTTTAAAAATTTTAAATCTGTTTTTTAAAAGGCTATTAATGTGAATTCTGTTGTGCGGGACGTCTTTACATTGTGTGTTATTAGTGGGAACCGAGGGAAAAGGGGAATCACTTTTTCACTTTAGCATCGCTAGAGACGCTATTTTGGTGGGTGCTCTAGCTCTTTACACCACCAATAAACAGACGACCGTGGCCCAGATGCGCACTTGAGCCAGTACGGTCCTTAGGCTCAGACCATTGGCACGCTGCTCGATTGGGCAGAACCTTTAAAATTTTAATCCAGTTTTTTAAAAGGCTACTAATGTTAAATGTGTTGTGTGGGAAGTGTTTACATTGTGTGTTATCGGCTGGCACTGGAGGATCAAGGGGGAGCACTTATGCACTTTAGGCATCGCTAGAGATGCCATTTTGGTAGGTGCTCCAGCTCTTTTTACCTCCCATAAAGGACAACTGTGGCGCGGACGAGTGCCAAAGATGAGCCAAAGGCAAGTCAATCTGCGCCTGTCTGCGCCTGGCCTGGAGCAGCGACTAGGACCCCTGCTCCCCCAACGCAAAAAATCATCACTCATTCAGCCATCCAATTGCGAAACCTTAAGGTCAGTGTGGACTACAGTTACGCACATGCCCTTGATCCCATAACCCCCAACCTATCTTTTAAGACCTTCTACTTCCACTTTCAGCCCACCCCCTCAGTTTAGAGGAACAAAAGAGGGAAAAGGCTTGCTTTTTTCATATTAACTGCAGGTCACTGGTTCGTCACAAAATGGACATCTTTTCTCTGATTTAGGATAATAGCCCTGACATCTTGTTTCTGACAGAAATTTGCCTACATTAGGGCTCTGAGCCTGTCCAGGTCTTACCTCGGTCTTACCTCTAGGATACCACACTATCCGGCAAGATCGAACAAACCAAAGAGACAGAATCATCTCCATTATGCTTAAAGACAACCTCAATGGCATTTTTGCAGCCCCTCCACCCTCCAAGACTGGAAAAGTCTATCCTTTGACACCTCCCTTAACCCCACTGTCCCCTTCTCTGAGGGTTCTAATTTACATGCCACCCAGCCCCAACTCACATTTCCTCAACACACTTTTAAAGGCAGTCGCAGACTTGGCCCTAAACAAAACCGACTTCACTCTGTTGGGAGATTTCAACATTCATGCCAAGGAGAGCACAGTGGGTGCTGCCAACAGCCTTCTCCAAGATCTTACCTGCTTACACCTCGAACAAAAGGTCAAGAGCCCTACCTACGAGAAAAGACTCACCATGTACCTGTTTTTAAGTAATACACCCAATTTTCAGGTCCAGCAGTCCATCCCTGTCATTTGGTCGGACCATTACTTGATCCCCATCACCCTCCCTCCCTGCCTAAAGCCCCTCCTTGATTTAAAATGAAGGACCACTGTTGTTCCAAACTAGACAATGAACTTCGGAATGCCAATCTTAGCAAAACCAAACCTGACCTAGGGGTTCATATCTCTGGTGCAAACTCTAAGGGCCTCATTACGATGGCGGAAAGATCCGTCCACCATCATCTCGGAATGGGGACCGGCCGTCCACAAGGTGGCAAACCAACACTCCAAATTACAATGCGACTGCCACCTTGGCAGTCGCATTGCCTATATTTTGTATTGCAGCGGGAGGCAGTCAGCAGCCCCCAGCGCAATACAAAAAATAGGGTGTTTACATATCCTTGCACTACGTGGCAAGCACCATGCGGTGCCTGCCATATAGTACAGGGATATGTAGGGGCGCACCATAGGTGCACCCCAGGGCCCATGTACCAGCCCCAAGGGCTAAGGGGGGCCCACTGCAGGCCCCCAAATCTGTTTCCACCAGCCGTTTCACATCGGGTTGTCAGCCGCAGAACGACCGGCAGAAAGGGATATTGTAATCCACATGGCGGTGCCTGACAGGCACCGCTGCCATTCTGGGGATGGAGAGCGGTCCGCCAGGCAAACAGAATCATTCCGACTGTCGGACCCTTGGCAGCCGGTCATTCCGAGTGCCAAACATCTACCCGCCAATGTAATATGGCGGGCAGTAAACTTGTTACGATGGCGGGGAGACAGCCACCGACAGTCTGTTGGTTGCAGTCTCCCCACCATCGTAGTCAGGCCCTAAGTTCCTCAACTGGATCAGTAATTCCTAGGCCTAGTCCTTCCGGTAAAGATCCGTATTGGCCCACAGAAATCGAAACAGTCACAGTGGTTCTCCCCCCACCTGGTAACACTCAAGAAACAGTGCAAAAAGCTAGAAAGGAAATGGAGGAGACATTATGATGAACCATATAGGCTATAATATTGGAAGCAATCAGGCTTTAGCACTCCAAGAACAGAATTTCCCAAGCAACCTACTACACCACTAAAATTGAGAACGCCTCAAACTCATATAGGGAAATCTTTCTAATTCTGAAATCACTCATAGAGGTGAGAACTGACTGCCCATCCCTAAAATCCTCAGTTGCCCACTGCAATGAACTAGCTTCCTTCTTCTCCCAAAAACATCCTAGACATCTACTCATCATTCCCCAAAAACGTAAAAGAGACTGAGCCTTATGCAGGCCTCCCCTCACCAATGTTCCTAGACCCCAGCCTCCTGGCCTTTCCTCTGATCACTTATAACCAACTCCTGACAGTACTCGGTCAAGTGAAGTCAGGATCCCTACTTGATCCAGCCGCCCTCCATATTCTAGTACAAGGCCCGGAGAATATTTCCAAGTCCTTTAGAACTATTGAACCTGTCTCTTTACTCCGGCGTAGTCCCCCAACAATGGAAACACGCAATGGTAAAGCCTCTGCTGAAAAAGCCAAATCTAGACCCCTCGTGTCTGGGAAACTACAGGCCTATCTCCCTGTTACCAGATATATTCAAACCTCTGGAGAAACATGTTAAGCAACATCTCTCCATTTTCCTGGAATCCAATGATCTTTACCACTACACCCAAACAAGATTTTATTCTGCAGCACAGCACCAAGACTGCACTGCTAGCCATAACTCAGGCAACTTCTAGAGCAAGGTGGCTCAGCGGCCATCATCCTCCTGGATCTGAGTGTGGCCTTTGACATGATGGACCACACAACACTTATCAAAAGGCAGCTGAGGTTGGGACAGGTCACTATGTTCTGAAATGGCTTGTGTCCTTCTTCGAAGGCAGAATCTTCCATGTAATGGACCAAACTTGTCTTGCAAACACTTTATCCCTGAAATGTGGAGTACCACATGGCTCCACAATAAGTCCTATTTTTTAAAATCTTTGCACGTGCCCCTTAGCAAAGCTAGTCCAATCTTTTGGCCTGACTATAGTGTGGTATGCAGATGATACACAACTAGCTGTATCTATTGTTCCGAGACAAGGCTCTCACTGCTAACAACTTGTCCCTTGCCTTAAGGAGGTCGCCAACTGGATGGCCATGTGTCGCTGATTCTTCTTGGACTGTACTACAAGGTATGGTGGTTGCTGGAGGGTCAAGGTGACCTCAGACACTTCCATTCTGCAGGGCATGGTGTCTGTTCTGTGGTGCTGGGTTTTCTTCAGGTAGTTGCAGGGGACATCGCCTTCCGAACTAGGTAGTGAATGGTTCACATAAAATGCACCGAATGAATTAATGATGATTGCTGCAATGTGTTTATCAACTGTATTATTATATTTTAAGTTGGTAGGTGTTTACATAACATGTTTATATCACATGTGTAGTTTATGAATGGTGTAAAATGATTTGCATAAACAGTAACAATACTTTATGGTATTGAATATACTGCTAGAGTAAGTATACATAGGGTCTTTCTGGGTTTGAAAGAATTGCTTGCATTGCATACAGTGGGGTGATGGTGGTGTGGTCAAATTGTAATTACGTGTAATGGGATGTGCTTAAATGTCACACTGCTTGACAGACACTCGTAAAGGGGTCTCAAAAAGCATTGGGCTTGCTTTTTGCAGTGAGGCAAGTATCTGTGCCACCTCTTAAAAAGCTAAATGTCTCTAGAAAGATTATTAAAAGCCACTTTAGAGCAGATTTTAAAACACCTTTTTTTCCCACAGGTTTACATGCACAGAATGCATGCTATCACAAAAAAGCTCCACCTGCTATATTCCGTAATATCCTGCATGAAACATTGAAGCAAAAAATCTCCAGCATGCCTATACATGCATATATATATATATATATATATATATATATATCATGTCTGTCTGTCTTAAGCTCCTCTTTTGAAACCATAACAATATTCCAGAAAGCATTTGCTTCTGATATAGCCCCCTCTAACGATCACAGCTAAATTACTGATAGAAACTGGAGTAAATGCATGGAATAGTTTTCTTTAACATACAAGACTAACCTTAGTACCTAATAGACTGCTAACAAACTTTGGGCTCCCAGGTAGTGTGATACTTGCCTACAAACCATTTGAATGCCTGGTCAGGGGTAGTAAGCTATATATAAATGCAATTTCAATTCAGGTAAATAATTTGCTATTTATTATTGCAATTAACCTGTTCCAAGTGTGGTGACCACATTTATTTGTGTGTATGTCCTTATTTCCCATGGAAGTGATATTCTTGCAGTGCAGTCTTCTGACACATTGCAGTCAGTCCAGCATGGGAATGAAACCAGGAAATAGGATGGGAGGCATCTTCTCGGTCTTTTACTAAATGAAGGCTTCCATTGCAGACTGACACTATTGCTTGATTCAAAGTCTACGGTTGAACCGAAGGTTGAATTAGTCTTTCTCACCTCTCGCTATTCAGTCAGCTCTGGCAAAAAAGTTGTTGTGTCCTCCTGGATTGACTATTTGTTCCATGTACACTGGTCCATTTAAGCTTTTTCACAATAGCTGGTGTAAGCTACAGACCAAATATATATATATATATATATATATATATATATATATATATATATATATATATATATATATATATATATATATATATATATATATATATATCCAAAATGAGAACACTCCTCACAGAGATCGTAGCCCGTCGAGGGGTGGCGCGTTGCCGGTGGAGTCGCCGGGAAATCAATATTTGGGTAAAACGGAGTTCCAAACGCGCTCTCAGAACAATTGCAAAGACCACCAAAGTCCAAGGAACATTCACCCAAAGAGCGACCGTACACATTATGGGGCCCATTAGGATGGCGGGCGGAAGCACCACCGCCGTGCTGGCGGATGGAAAAACCACCAGTTACCGTCCGGCCGCCGCAGCCCACACGCCCGCCCAATTAGGATGTGAAAAGTCAGCCAAACACCGCCCGTAAGCCAGCGACGCCGCCCGCCATCAAAGTGCGCCCATTCACGTAGCGGCGCGGCCCAATGGAGACACACCGCCCGACGGAATCACGTACCGCCCGGCGTACAAATTACGATGCCACAACCAAACAGCTCCCCGGCTAAGAGACACCGCACGTGAAAGCAAGGCGGAAACCCGACCGCACAGTACGGATACCAAAGAGGCGGACCCCCGAGCATGAATCCAGCACTGCAGGCCCTCCCCATGCTCTACCTGATGCAGAACCTAGGAGTCAACGCACCGCGGAGACGCAGGTAGGCAGACACACAACAAGGGCACGCAAACACCTCACACAGTGCAAGTGCGGTAAAACTGTACATGGCCCCCCCTCGACACCCCTGCGTGGACGCGACACATCCACCACTGCACCCACAAATGTCACATCGGGCAAATTGTAACAACTCGCAACAACCGGGGACACACCACCTGGGACCAGGAACTAACGTCCCTGTCACGGCCCCGCAGCGCCGACGACGCAGCCACACATGCGCACAACGCATAGGCCAACGGCAGCGCCATGTATGCGCCGCACACAAACAACACAGGGTCACAACCAAACACCACACACACCAGCCCCACCCAGAACGCACATGTCACGTGACAGTCCTGCCACAGTCATGGCGCCAACCGGCAATTCACTGTTGCCAACCTGACGTCACACAACTGACCCGAACATGTCAGTGATGTCACGCCAAGTTAGGACACACCCCTGTGTGCAAAACATGGCGAAGCACACAGCGGCGGCAACATCACCCAGCAGAATATGGACCCCGTCGGAAAAGCTACGCAGTACCACAGAAAGACCGATACCACCCTGCACCCAATACCAAGACATGCAATACGTAACATCAAAGATCCCGGGGACCGACAACAGGTGGCTCCAATTACAACACCCACACACAAGGCCCAACGCATAGCGGAAACGCAGCGTGCCGCCCACACACGGGAGAGGAGATAGCACTGAATGGCCTTCCATACCCACACCGAAACCACAGCTCAACTATTCAAGCAGGACAACACAGTCATTATTCCAAAAAAGCCCAACACAGGCATGCAGAGGGAACCGTCCACTGGGCAGATAGCGCATAACACGAAAGAACATTCCGAAGGGAAAAAAGAAATGATACCACTCCCCCATGTGGTTCACATGCAAGTTATCGGGAAGGAGTCAGACACCACTGACCTTGACCATTCATAGAAGCATGTGGGATGAGGGCCCGTGTCCTTCGCACAAGCCACGATAACCCAAGCCCTGCCATCCTACGACCATAACAGAATTCCCAGCAACGTCGGAGGTTGCACTCTGCAGACTGTACAGACAGCCGGAGCACGCCATCACATCGCCCTTCAGCAAAATGGCACTTGCACCACACCTACCCAACTACGCCGGACAGATGAAGCTGTACAAACATTACCTGATACAGATATTGGGATGTGAAAATCTGGCCTTGCTGAACGTAAGTTACCGATTAACTTACCGCATCGCATTGTTCAGCTGCGTCATCCCCGTCTTCTACTGTCGGAGGTGTCCTTTCCACTATCCTGTGGATTTATGTCTCTCCAACCCTGCATGTCCAATGGCGGACCTGGTACAACTGTTCAACCCCTGGACGTCCACGACAGGGTCTGTTCAGCCTATGGGGGCATGGCGTATGTGGCTGCAATCGGACCCACACTGCAATGGGACCACTGTGCCTCCACACAACGGATTCTGGATCACAGTTTCATCGAATGTCATCCAACATGTCCCATCATGCTCCTACAAGGGACAACTTACGCCCAACACCTTGACAGCCACCATCCGCTACATTGGATGGCATCCATGTTTACCACCAATGCCATGGAAGCCCTGCTGGAAGGTATCGCATTCCTGACAACCTGTCAATTCGTCGGGCCCCGACGCAACACCCCCAATTGAACAATGATGTCCCACACCGTACCCATGCCTGGCATCCGCACGGACTGAGCAGTTACCAGTACAACAACTATACCACACAATCTGCAACTAACACCACACCATCAACTACACTGCCATGACATCGGATATTTTCGTGACATGCACTCTGTACCTCATCACATCCAGTAACTCTGCATGAACAGGGGAGGCAGAGGCATGGGATTCGTGTATGGCAACCACATGGACATAACTGCACGTACATCTATGCCATAATATGTATCCTGCGCCCATGAACATATGCACCGGTCAGTGGACAGTAATCGTTCGGCTGTAGTATGTGAGAGCTGTCACCTCACCTCCCTCTGAACTTCCGTGCCAGGACTTTTGCATGGACAACAAGTGCATCCCCCAACAACATGACCCCAGTGACTGTGTCATGTCCAGTAGCCACCACATTGCAACAACAAGTGGGACGCCGTTGCATGCACGTAAGCCCATGCCCTGATGTCACCTCCACGCACGTGTGTATGAGTAACCATAGCAGCAAACCTGTAACATGGAACTGAGATGTACTGTGCCCATGATGTCAAGCGGTCTGGTAGGCGAAATGTATACTGTCTGTGTCAAAGTTAGCAGCTCCACAGTAATTAGCAAATGTACATTAGCACAGCAACGGCTAAGCAGTTGTAACTCTGAAGCACACATCCCACAGTCAACAACTGATGACATGTACCCCTACACCCTATGCTATGTGTAATCATGCTGAGTATATCCTCCACATGCATTTCGCTGCCAGTAGTGTCCACTATACTGCATCACAGAGGACATAAGTCCTAATACATGGCTTGAAGTAAATATGTGTCTCTGCTTATTCATTCCACGAGTACAAATGAGAGAGGATGAGAGTGTGGGAAGTACAAGGCAGTCGTGAGATGACCATGTAGTCCACTGTCATTGGATGTCAACGCAAATGAGTAGCACAACTGTGGAAGACACACATGTGTCATGTGAAGCGGGAGTTACGCTTGGCTCAGGTGGGTGGGTGTGACGGGTAGGTGCGCACATGCAATGTTGAAAGACGCTGTGTTGGGAGGATTCCGGAACAGTACATTGCTGCTCTCCTGGGAATTTGTAAAGACCACCTGTCTGGGGATGAATGTGAACTCGTGTGTGCACAACAGGCGGGCACACGATCAATGCTGCATCAGGTGTAGACGTCAGCCCACCCTCCGTGGACATGCTGGATACTGCTGTGCGTCCGCCAGGCCCTTGCCAAGGCACTCACATCCCCTGTCTACCAGGTGTATCCCCAACATTGTCCACCTGCACAGGCAATCCAGGGCACGGGATGGCAGTGGAGCATGGTGGGTGAGATGTCATGGCGCGCTCCTCCTGGACACATCACGCAGGCAACACATCCTCAATTAGTAGTATGGCACAAGTCTAATGGAAGTAGTGGGGGACGCACACATCACGAGCAGGAGTGACGTCACGGAAGGTGGCTCGCACCATCTCACTCATTGCCTATATCCCCACACACGTTACATGCCATTGCAACAGAGAAGCCAGCGCGTGCAGAAGCAGCTCCAAGCTTGCCCCCGAGAGGCCAAAGAGTGAATGTGTGAGTCCATGAGCTCCAGTTGGACGCGGCCTGGGCCGCTAGGGCAGCTACAGCCTCTGTGTGTTGCAGGTGGTGTATCCGGACTGCGGAGCCTTGCATGCATTGTCAATGTTGCCCGGGTGTCGGGTTGGGGCACCACGCAGGTGGACGGCGTCCCGCCACTCATAATGCCGCGAGACAGACCACTTGTTCAACTGGACCCACACATACACTCCTTGGCCTCTCTGGGGCGAGTTTGGAGCTGCTTGTGCATGCGCTGGCTTCCCAGGTGCTAACGCATATATTGGTGAGCGAGGGGAGGCCATGAGGACAGGGTAAAATATGACTGTTTGACTTCCAGTCAGTTCAAGGAATGACCCTGATGTGGTCATGAAAAGACGTGTCTCGTGTGTATTGCAACTAGTAGATAAGCCGATGAACTTCCCATGTCTTGCATGTAGCCCCGCACCTAGCCCCGCTCACTCTACACATTGAAATGAGTACCAGCACCACATCCTTCCCATTCGAAGCACTGACTGGGGGTGACAACCATTGGACAGTCTTGTGTAGTCCACCCACGCGTACATGTGGGCCCTCCATGATCCATGTCACCTGCGGCAAAGTGATGTCATGGGCAATGACGGAAGTGAGGAGAGCTGTCTGCCCCACGCACAGATGGCGCATCAGCTCAACAGACCCAGCACTGAGGGCAGCAGGGGTCACATGTGCAGGGGCAGCTGTGCCTGGTGTGAAGGCACATGCATATAGACAGCACATCGACCAATGTGTAGTCTGCCCACATCTACTGTCCATTGTCAGGCGGACCTAGCAAATGTTCACAAGGCAACACATCTGTGTTGGTGTACCCACTGTGACCAACACTGCGCAACAACCAACGTACTCGCCCTGCGCATGGCCCACCCCGCAACGGTGGTCACATTCAGTGGCACTATCTCACACACACATCCCTTCCACGAGGCATGGTGTGACCAATGTACAGGGCTGAGTTTGCGCTCATCCGGAGAGTGCTGAACAGGTGACACATGTAACCCACTAGTCATTCTGTGTTGTCACCTACTGGCATTGTGCAGTCAATGTGCAGGCCAGGCCTGCAGGGACTGAGAAGGGCAGCATGGCCCCAGCCTGACATGCACACGAGCAACAAGTGCACTGAGACCTGCATTGCCAATTGTTTGTGTCACTGGATGTCTGACATGAAGTTGCCATGTACCACCACTCGGGAGGGACAGACATGTCAAAGCGCCCGAGAGCTCACATACCACTGCCACCTGCAGTCAGCATGGTGAGCAGTGCATGTTTGAACACCACAGGCTCTGACTCATAGTGCTGCAGATCAACGACATGTGTGACCCCCACATGCACTCCCACACACACTGCAGTTGTCTCTCACACACAACTTTCGCAAGGAATAGCCATGTGCAGTGTGCGTGGAGCTCGGAATCCAGGATCTCCAGCTCCTCGCTGGTGAGTGGACCTGGACATATCCTCAGCGTCATCCACGTGTAGGTTGAGAGGTGGCAGCAGCAGGAGTTGTTGAGGGGTGCCAGGCTACAGTCCCAGGTAGCTGTGGTAATGCCGGTCTCACTCACACACTCACATAGCCCCCTGGGGCAGTTTCAGTGGGTCCAAGCTGCTGCAATTTGTGTACCATGTCTGCCAGCTACTATTGCAGATGATGGCCTGCTCCCAGCTGGCCCGGGACGCTTACCTCCATGGTGGAACACGCAGGGTGCAACCGCGAGAGTCATTGGAGTTGGCCGTAAGGGCCTGGCCCATGGCGGGTACAGTCCGCTGATGCCATGTGCACCACACAGTTTAATGTGCGCAATGCATCTGCAGGTGTGGCCATGATTTGTGTGTGGGTGCAGGTCCACAATGGACGGGGCCACAACATGCTGTGTGCATAAGCAGGGACGGCCAGTGGCCAGCCTCCACATGTCTGTTGGCATATCATCATGTACACATTGGCATGGGAGCATGGGATATGCATATGCACACACATGCCATCTTACACTATGTATATCTGCCACTTGGCACGTGCGACGTTACGTGTCACTTGTGATGTGTATTTGCAATCACACAGCCGTGTTGGCATGGAGCTGTCAATGTGTACACCTGTCAATGTTTCTGGAGGTGTGATCCGTACAGTGCTGTACATAGGGTGCAGTAGGGACATCACTGACTGTCTCATATCCCCTCGTGCCACAGGTCCCACTTGTTTTGGCGCTCAGCCTGTGTCCATAGCGTTGTTGGTGTGTGCCCTACACACCCAGCCTCGGAAGCAGTGTGATGCACAGCAGCTAGTCATGTTGCCGTGGTGTTGCAGCTTTCCGAATATGCAGTCTGTTTCCATCAGCATGCCTTACAAGTTGTTAAGGCCTAAATCCCCATGTGCATGCTCATGGCAATGGTGTGTGTCACTGCCCATTGCTATTGGTAGGGGACCTATGTATGTGTATTGTGGCTGTGCTGTCCCTACTTGTCAGCTGTTCTGTGATTCAATTGCTTGGTCAGTCAGTTCTGATTTGTGTATGTGAAAATGCCCTGTGGCGTGTTGCCTTGACATGTGTCCACTTCCATCTTTCCTAGGAGGAGGCCAAACATACATCGCCCCTACCAATTGCTGTCGGCCATGGAGGATGTAGAGGTGATCCGGAAGTACCGTCTGGACCGACCCACCCTGCATCGCTCCGTCCTCCCAGGGTGTATCCTACTGCATTTACCACCACGGCTAAGGTGATGGCTGCACTGCATTTCATCGCCAGTGGGTCATTCCAACACACAGTGGGCAGTGGAGGTGGGATGTCCCAGCCCATGTTCAGCATGGTGCTGAGGGATGTACTGTCAGCTATGATGCTGAACAGGTACATACGATTCCCCAGGGCTCGTGAATTGGCGGCAGTGAAGGGTGATTTCTATGCCCTTGGACGGATCCCCCACGTTGTTGGTGCAATAGATTGCACCCATGTTGGCCTTGTTGCACCACAGGCCACTGAGCACCTCTACCGCAATAGGAAGCACACCCACTCCCTGAATGTGCAAGTGGTGTGCCTTGCGGACATGGTCATTTCACACGTGTGTGCGAAGTTTCCAGGATCGGCACATGACGCGCACATCATGCGCAACAGCATCCTACCACGTCTGATGACCAATCTGCAACGGGACCGTGCTTGGATTGTTGGTGAGTATGTGGAGTAGTGTAGCGTGCTGGCTGTGCAATGCTGTATTGTGTCCAGTTGGAATTGCAACGATTCTCTGTGTCCCTCACACCCAGGTGACTCTGCTTACCCGAATGGGCCCTGGCTGCTCAGCCCATTACGACATCCTTGTACCCCAGCTGATGTCCGCTACAATGAGGCACATGGGAGGACCAGACGTGTGGTTGAGCGGACCTTTGGCCTCCTCAAGTCCAGGTTCAGATGCCTAGACCGCACAGGGGGCGCACTGGCGTACTCCCCACAGAAGGTGTGCCAGATAGTAGTGGCTTGCTGCATGCTGCACAATCTGGCTATTCGCAAGCAGATCCCCCTAATTGTGGATGACGGAGATCAACCAGGGCCCCAGCCTGCAGACCAGGATGGGTCGAGTGAAGAGGACAGTGGGGAGGAGGAAGCTGTGAATGTGCGTCAGCAGCTCATCGCCCGCTACTTCACTTGACGGTGAGTGTCCATGTACGACGGCTGATGTAGCTGTAGTTGTGCAGGTGTATGTGTGCTCTGTCACGGAGGCCTTTTGTTCACTGAGTGCTGTGTGTCAATGGTCCATGTCCAGGTTAGTATGCCACTGACAGTGGCTGTTGCATTGTGCCCTGTTGATGTGTGTACATTGCTTGTAGTTTGTGACAAGTACTGTGTGATGAGTGTGTGACACACTCATTGACTGTACTCTTGTTCTGTTTTTCACCACTAGGTCCCTACAGCCTCTCCTGTCCCATCGACATACCACACAGCAGATGCATTTCTGCTCATGGTGGCGATTGCACATCGTTGAATAAACCCAGGACACATAATGCAGATTGTGATCTAGGTGTTTTTATTTACAGCGGTGACATGTGATTGTGTGCAAGGTGATGACAAAAGTGGTGCATGCTGTGACAATGATTTGACGGCCATGGCTGCGTGATGGTCAAGGTGTACCCAAGTAGTTCTATGTCCACAGTCCAACAGACACATGCCATTCACATGGCAGTGTGGGGTAGGATCGTAGTCCAAGTCAGTGCAAGAGGTGGTCAGGGTGGCTGGCTGACTCACTGGTGTTTGGTGCGTGCGAAGTCCTCTCTGGACACCTGTTTCCTCTTCGGACGGCCCCTTCCACGTTTGGTAGGGGGGGGTTGTGTTGGTGGGCTGCTGGTGGTGGCTGAGGACTGCTCACTCGCTGTGGACGCAGGGGAACTAGATGTTGCACGAGCCTGCGCCACAGCACGTGGTGGCGGCGGTGGTGTGGATGGCCTTGCTTGGGCCCTCCCCCCCACCACCAGCTGGCCCATGAGGTCCACAAGTCGGTCCATACGGGTCACGAATTGGCCCATATGGGCGTCCATGGACCTCAACACCCCAAGGACCTCCCGCGTGTCGGCAGCCGACCTGGCCCATTGTCCTTGTGCCTCTTCATAGGCCCCAAGGACTCTTGAGATTTGCGGCAGGGCTTGGCTCCCAGGCTCAGATGGCGTTGGCCTGACCCTGCTCCTCCCACCGGTACTGCTGCCACCAACTGGCCCACTCGCCACATTGGTCAGCACGGTTCTCTGTCTGGCTCCCAGGGTCGAGCACGACGGCCGTGCCACCCCTTGCGCAGGTGCTGTGGCCAGGGATGGCGTGGTGGTGGTGGTGGTGGTTTTTGCGGCGGTGGTGGTGGCCACAACGACCTTGGCAGCAGGGGTCTGTGACTGGTCAGCAGCCCTGGGTGATGTGTTGGTGGGTAGGAGGGGCCCTGGGGAGCGGTTGGGCCCTGCCACTCCAGACGGGCCTGGTGGGTGGCCCTCGTCCGTAGAGGTGTCCAGGTCTTCTACATCCGTGATTCCGGTTCGGGGGCTTGCGGCCTGTCTGTGCTGGCTGCTGTCTCCCTCTCCAGCATCCAGCTGTTCGGCACCTGTGGGGAGAATGTGATAGGTCATTGCGTTGCACCTAGCAAAGTATGTATTGGTTGTCTGACATTCACAGTTCGTGCACTGTCGTGCACAGGTTTCCCAGGGGCGTGTGTGTGGATGTACGATGCGTGTATGCGTGGGCTAGGCAATGGTACTGTGTGATGTGGACATGTGGCATGGGACGGATTAGCAATGCCGATGGGTGTGTGTTGCTATGCTCCTACATTTTGTGGCTCGGGTGTATGCGGGCTCCAGACCCATCGACGATGGTGGGTTGAACTATGGTTTAGGGGTTCAAATGGAACGCTTAGAAACGCAGATGGCTAAAGGGGTACAGCCCCCTCAACGCTTTGAGGTGAAATATGGTTTAGGGGTTCAAATGGAACGCTTAGAAACGCAGATGGCTAAAGGGGTACAGCCCCTCAACGCTTTGAGGTGAAATATGGTTTAGGGGTTCAAATGGAACGCTTAGAAACGCAGATGGCTAAAGGGGGTACAGCCCCCTCAACGCTTTGGGTTGAAATATGGTTTTGGGGTACATACTGTGAGTCATGGGTGCAGAACGTGACATGTGTTCTGGCAACATGACAGTGCATAGACGAAGGTGTGTGTCTGTCTAACATACCCGGCATATCTGCTGACTGTCATCATTTGTGGACATTACATTGGTGGCATTGTTGTGAGTTCGTGCTTGTTGTGTGCCACACGACGTATTGCAGATGGGCAAAACCCTTGGTGTGCGTGCTGCCCTCGGACATGTGCATCAATGCAGTGCTCTTGGGGTGTTGACTATATTATGTGTGTTGTTACTCACAGTGTGACGTGCGCTTCATTCACTGCAGGCACATGATTTGTCATGGGCAGGTATCTCTGCATGACTGCTGTATGAGGACCAGCTGTTCGGATGACATACCTTCCATGACACTGGGGCTGACAGATGAGATGGATGATATGTTGAATGTGCATTGTGTGCCTGTGTGTTTCATGTGTCCAGTGGTGTTTGTGTGCAATATTGTGGTTCCACACTGTTACTTCTAGTAAGGTTTGTCTTACATGGGCGTTGTTGTAAGATGTGTGGGTGACAGGCAGTGAGGACTACATGGACAAGACTTGGATGGTGTTGCTGATGTGTGTGATGGGTGGCACAGTGCCTGCCGTGTGGGTCTGTACTCCAGTGGGACTTGTGCATGCAGACGTGGCTCCTTAGGTGTTGCTGTATCTGTGATGGGTCATGTGGGGTATGACTCTGTGATACATGTCCGTGTGCACATTGGTCACATGATTGTGACAGGGAGCAGTGCTGCGTGTTCCTCTGCTACGTGACATGTCACATGTGTCAGTCGTAATACTGTCCTCATGCCTACAGACACCCCGCCCTGTACTGTCTCCCACCTACAGGTTGTTTTTGAGTGCGCAATGCAATGGATGCCACATGGTTATGGGCGGGAGGGGTGCTCCATGTTGCTGGTCTGTGGGAGTGGGGGCGGTGTTGTGAGTTGTGGTGATGGCCTGACACCCACAGGAACCCCTGCATGTGGGGTGAGATGTCTACCTGTCGGATGCAGGTGTGCACTGCAGTGGCTGACGCATGGGTGTGTGGGGTGCTCCACCTTGCTGCGCTGTGGGACTGGGGGCCTGGTGGCTGTTGTACTTCAGCTGTCCCCCCTCCGACCCACTGCCTTTGTGTTGCGGCTCCTTACCTGTTACTTGTCGGTTAGTGCAGCTATGGCTGACACATGGGTGTGGGGAATGCTCCTTCTGGCACTTCTGGAGTACGAGGGGACCTGGTGGGAGTTGCGGTGCTGGCTGACTGTACACTTGCCCCCATGGTTATGTCAGTTGGTAGGTTTGGGCTGTGTGTGTGAGTGTCTGTTGCATGAGTGAGTGATGTCTTGTGTATTGTGTACTGGACATGGGGGTGTTTGTCCCTCGGAGCTATGGCATAGTGGTAGTGCATGTGAGTACATAGCGGTGTGCTGGTATACGTTTGTTTGTACTTACCAGCCTCGACTCCCCCTGGTAATCCGGTGAGGATCTCCGGATGTATTATGACTCGCACCTTCTCCTCCCACGCCTTGAAGGTCTTGAATAGCGCGGGATTACCTCCGCCAGTCCTGGCAGCCAGCTGCTGATTTTTGGCCTCCTTCTTCTTGACCACGCTTTTCAGGTCGTTCCACCTTTTGTTGATTTCGCCTCTGTTGCGTGGCACGTTCCCGACTGCATTGACCTGGTCTACGATCCTGCTCCACAACCGGTTTCTGGTGGATAGTGGTGTCTGTTGGACCTGGTTGCCATAGATTTGTGGGTGCACCTTGACGATCTCGTCGACCATGACCGTCAGCTCAGTGGAAGTGAACTTGGGCATTCTGTGTGATGCCATGGTGTGTGTTTTGGTGTTTGTGGTGCTGGTGCGGTGTGTGGTGTGTGATGTGCAGGGGTTTGTGGGTCAGGTGTTTGGTGGTGGTGGTGATGGGTGTGATGGGTGCGTGTCTGTGGTGTGCTGCTGTCCTTTCTGTCTCGCTGTGTTCTGTGCTTTCGTCCTCAGTTTGTAGTGTTGCAAGGGATTGTGGTCTGTGAAGGAGCTGCTTTTGTACTTACCTATGTGGGTGTGTCATGATGGTCTGTTGTTTTCAGGTGTGTTGTGGCTAGTGTTCTGGGATTTGTAGTTTATTTGTTTGTCCAGGGGGATGTGTTTTCGGGATGTGTACTGTGTTTGGGTATTTGGGCGTGGGTTGCTGTGTGGACTTGTTGGCCATGTTGTGTGTGTTTGTTTTTGTCCGCGGATGATTTCTGTGCAGGGACGTGGCCGCCTGAGCTTCCGACGTGTCCATTTCCGTCACTGTTGTTTGCGCTGGCGGGCGGTGTATTTGTGGATTTACCGCGCTCATGTCGGTGCGTTCCTAATTTCACGGCCGGTATCTCGTTCGTCAGGGCGGGCGGTTTTGGGTTGTCGTGCGTATTTCCGTCCGTGGCGGGCGGATGGACTTGGATTCGGACATGGGCGGGAGGTATTTTTTGTGTATTTTCCGCCGCGGGCGGTTTGCGGCTCGCGCCATCATAATTGCTCGGTCGGTATTCAGACGTGTGGGCGGGCGGATTTCTACCGCTATGGTAGATGGCGGATTTTTTACCGCCCGGTATCGTAATGGACACCTAAGTTAGGTCTCATAATGCCAATGGGGAGAGAGGTGCCTCTCATTGTATATATTGTATATAATGTATATTACTATGACAAGTATAAAATGGCGCACAAATATATTTATCAAGTCCTATGTTGATGTCCATGTTTATCCCGGAAATGTATGTAAACCTGTGTTGGTGGGCAGAACGGTGTGTGATCAAGCCCCTTGAGGGCGAAACGCGTCACGTCGGGTTTATGAAAATAATAAACCCCTTTTGAGTGTTCCTTGGACTTTGGTGGTCTTTGCAATTGTTCTGAGAGCGCGTTTGGAACTCCGTTTTACCCAAATATATATATATATATATATATATATATATATATCGTTAGCTTCGTCTCAAAACCTCCAGTTTCCCCTGGAAAAGACGAACACGGACCCAAGGTTTCTGGTGCTAAGTTCAGTTTATTTTGCTGCCACGCACCACCGCCATGACGTTCCTTGGACTTTGGTGGTCTTTGCAATTGTTCTGAGAGCGCGTTTGGAACTCCGTTTTACCCAAATATATATATATATATATATATATATATATATATATATATATATATATATATATATATATATATATATATATATATATATATATATATATATATATGCAGTCATGTCTGTTCTGTTGTTGTATTATGTATTAGTTAGGGAATTACAGTTTGGCCTCATACTCAGGGGGCGCGGGGGTAGCACCTGGGGGATAATCAGATTATCACTTGACACACTTATGATGTCAGACCAAATGCCTTCATCCATGGTTGCGTCTTCAGGAGCACTATACTTTTTTAGTATGAAGAGTTTGTTCATTTTAACCATCCACAATCTCTCCACATTTTGAGGAGAATGACTGGTCTTTCTAACTGTGACAACTGTGCCAGCTACACTGAACACACGCTCTGAATATTCATTGGCTATTGGACATGCAAGATACTTTATTGACAGCCTGCTGAGTTCTGCCCATGTTCCTTCTTCCCATGCCAATTGGTCAATGGGTCTTGATCCAGATACATCCCCGTTGAGTCATCCAGACAGTCTATTACCATCTTCTGAATTGACATTGGTGATGCCACTAGCTGTGCCTGTGCTGCCTGCCCTGTGACTAGACTTAAGTCCTGCCACATGAAACCAACCCAACTTGAAGTTGTAGTTGCTGTGGGTTTAGTAGCAAGCGATCATGTTGGTTGATGCTGCAGAGACTGCAAACCAACAGCATGGCCCTCTCTGGAGGTTGAAGTCTGCACTTTAGTTGTTCTGCCCTGCCTCAAATTTGCAGTCATTCTTCTAGATCACCCGCTTTACTGATGATCCACGTCTTGTACGCTAAGACATCCACATCTGTGAAAGGAATGAAAGTGGCCAGTGTTTTTTGTACTGTGGATTCTGTATTGTGGCACAGATGTACTCTTGGGAGGATGCAATCTCTTGTTGCAGCCATTGATTAGTATTCAAGCAAATGATTTAGCTGGTTACCAAAGATTCTGCTTCTTCACAGACATTGGCAAATGTGTGGTCCACAATTTTCACACATTCCTGCAGCTGATACAACTGGGTTGCTTGACTCACTGTACTCTCCTCCTTATTGATCTCCTGTGTCATAATTTTTTTATTGAAGTAGAATTTGTATCAGGCACTACACAATCCCCTGTTGGCTCACTTTCTTTGTCATGACTTTGAAAGTTGTATTCCTTCTCTTTTGAAATACATAATCGTTGATAGACTTGTACTGTTCAAACAGGCGTTGCAGCATGTAGTAGATTGTGTTCCAGTATGTTCACACCTCCTGCATGAGGGCATATTTAGGTACTTTATTAGCACACTGAATGATGCTCAATTACTTCTGGGCTGTAGATGAATGACTAAAATGAGTGAAAATTCTTCAGCAGGTGACCAGTATGTTGCTGACTACGTCTTCTTTTTTTTTTAGGAAGTCCTGCACAATTAGTGTTATACAATGCGTTAAACGCACACCTCTGAAGTATTCTTCGTCAGCCATAGCTTTGACAAAATTACTGTCAGTGGCAATGAATCAAGTGTTGAGACCTGTGGGTTGCATACTACAGATACCCCACGGTGGTACGCCACCTCTATTGGGGTGGGAAGGGAAAAGGAGCCCTTTTCTTTATACAACACTCATCCACTCTAGTAGTGACATGCTTCATCGGGTTCACCCTGACTCCTAAAGGTCAGGGTGGGCTGAACCTTATTTTAGGGAGCTCTTATGAAGACGTTTTGTAAGAGGGCGTAACTTTAAAGATAAAATTCCTCACCCACACCAAAGGAATCCTTTATTGGTGGGGTGGGTGGGAAGGTTAAAATTGGAATACTATAAGGATGTAAAGATGTGATGGTCCTTTGACCCTATAACACTAATGTGCACTTGTAACCTAGGTGAAGTCCACTCGAAATGGCGTCTATATATAGGTTACAAGTGCATGAATACTCTACACTTCTGACGCTCTATATTATACATATCATCTTTTGTTTCAGGTAATACCCAACAGCGGCACGTATCAAAAATCGACTGCATGCTAATTGCATGCCTTGTATAAAAACCACATGTTAGACACGTCAATCAGGGGATTGACCTTTTTACTAACCCACCCTGACAAAAGCCCAGGATTTACATAGGCCAGTAGAACAGGGCTGAAACATGTTGGTTTTATAGGGTCATAGGACCATCACATCCTTACCCCAATATAGTATTACAATTTTAACCTTCCCCAATAGAGGTGGCGTACTACTGCAGCGAATCACTGGTCCTACATAAGCCTTCAAGGAGACATTCACCGCTCCAGAAGGGGTACTTCTTTGTTTCTGTAGTATACAATATGTACTTGTATACTAGCTCTAGGATGTAGCTTCTGGAGGCTATATCCATTCACCCTCGCACCAGACGATCTCTTTACCCTTTAGGGGGCTGTAGGTCTTTGCCTTCAGACCCCCTTAGATTGCTCTACACCTCTGGGTTGAAGCCATTCTTAGTCTTCGTTATTAAATTTATCTGAGATAGTGGCAGCTGGCTGTGATTTCTTCACGGACGAGGAGGCGAAGCGGACACCATTAGGCTACACGGCGGAAGGCGCACCAAAGACAAATGTCAGTATAGGGGCTTTCTCCACTCGACCTCCCATAGAGAAAGTAGGGTAATTACCTACGGCATATTTTGGAGTACTATACCGGCCGGGATAGTGACAATACACACCCCATATAGTGGTTGCTCTTTATTTTCTTTCTTTTTAAATATTAAGACGGAGCCCCATAGATACATGGTCCTGACGAATGCTACATACCCTTTTGGGACATCTAGCAGAAACATGTTGACCACAACCATCACAGTGAAGGGATAATTAGTTCCCCAGTCACCGCTCACTTTTTTTAATACCATACAGTTGCCCAATTAATTAAAAACTAGTCTTTATGACAACTGTAATGGTTTTTAAATCACTTTCACTACTCACGGGCCCCCACTTAGTTTAGAAGTGCATCCCTGTCGTCAGGTGTATGCCCGCCCTCTATCAAACCGAGTTTTTAGAGGGCGAGGACGGCCTATGATGAAGCATGACACCAGGTGGTGTGTGAGGCCAGTCCTACACTTTTTGTGAGATGCCACCACCTTACACGCATCTCTAGAGACCTGTAGAAATCCTGACTAGGGGCAGCCCCATTTTGTGTTTACATTTCTTCACGGAGAACATCGCAACTGTTACATGCTTCAGAATGCCCCAAAAAGAATTATCAGTGCTGAGACCATCAGTTAGTCATTGCTTTACTCCCTTGAAGGAGATCCAGTGAGCAGTGATGCACATGTAAACTGTTGCTTGACAACTTGTCTACATGTCCGTCATGAGGAGGATGGACTGAACAGTGCTCTCCTTCATGGCATTGAATCTTGTATTTTGAGCAGACAATCTCCACAAGTTTGAGAAACACCTCTCCTTCCATGAAAGGAAAAGGGAAAAGGTCAAGTGCTTACATATTTGCATGCTTCCCATTGTATAAATGGGCTTTCTCCTGGGTTGGGTGGCACGGTGACTTCTTGGTGAACCCCTTGACGATAGCCTTGATGGTCGGTTGTTGTGACTGTCTTCTTGAGATACCCCCAGAAGTAATGATCTAGGGGTTGCAGGTAGGCTGATAGGGCACTTTGGGGTGAGAATATCTCTCTGTTCCTTGTGGCATTCTGAGGTTGCTGCAGTGATGACTGCACACTACGTGCGACAGTGACAGGGCTGCTTCCCATGAAGTCAACATCCTCCTCTTCCTCCTCCCCACCACCTCCTACTATCAGTTGACCTTCTTCTTCCTCTGCCAGCACTAGTAGATATATGTTTGCAGTGCTCTGCCCACATGATTGCATGTTGATTTTTTAGATGAGCTAGATGTCTCCCGTTGCCATAAAGTCCACTTGACGTACCACAACAAACATTTTTTTGCAAATTGAGCATTCTGCAATCTGCTCATTTGGTATGAGCTTCAAACTGGGAAGGAGAGCTTTCTAATGATGCTAAAGCCTGAAGAACTTGTTGAGGTGAAGCCAAGTGGTTGTGTTGGCCTTTCCCTAGGGTGAGCTGTGACTGCGGTAGGGGCAGTGGTTGGTACATGTTTTCGGAGTCCTGAAAAGATGGAAGCTGGCAATGTTGATGGAATAGAGGTTAGCTGTACCTCCTTTGTGTCACTCTCCACCCTAACGATCACAGGATCATCATCAACTTCCAAGGTTTTTGGGAACCTCTCCTTTCCCTCGTCTCCTGTGGCAGGTCTCACTACTTCCGGAAGATCAGGTGTTGCAGGCTGTGGTTCCTGTTGTTGACTTTCCTGTAAAGATCCGGTTGGCTTCTGAAATAATTGTATTTCTGATTCCCTGCTGTTCATGACTGCAGTCACTGCAGCACTGATGAACATTAGCTTAGGTTTTGATTGTGGTGCTATTGATCAAGGTGTGATCTTCCTCCCAGCCTCTACTTGTCTACTTGCCCACAGGGAGTGCCCACAGGGAGTGCAGCAGGTAAGTCATGTTTCCAGAAAAATTAGGAGGGCCTAATGCTAGTTTTGGCACTGGCAATAGACTTTTTCTCCCCCTTGCCCCTTCTTTGGGGCCATCTTCTATAATGGGTCAACACTTAGCACAAGCTCAGACTTCTCTCCATCTCAGTATTGTGTGTGACCTAGTGATGTCTCGTGCACCTGCAGGCAATAAAAATGAAGCAGGAAATCAGTGAGACTTGGGCAATCTAGCCAATGTAATACAGGTAACATCATCAATAATTAACAGTATTGTACCGATGCATACCCTAAATATTTCTGCCCTCCAGGGCCACTGGAGACACCATAGGAGGCGGGGGAGGGCGCCGTCATAAATTGAATAAATACAATTATTACTGGTGCCCTTCTAGGACCCCTGGGGACACTGTTGGAGGTGGAGAGCCACTGTTGGAGGTGGAGAGCAGTCAAAAATCTAATAAATTAATATATTTATTGCTGGTGCCCTTCCAGAACCCATTGGGACCATTTAGGAGTTAGGGGGCATAAAGCAAAAATCAAATAAATGCATATAATTATTGCTGCTGGCCCTCAGGGCCCATAAGGAAGCTATGCAAGGTGGGGGCAGGCAAAAATTTAATAAATGAATACAATTATTGATGCTTGTCATCCAAGGCTCATGGGGACCCTATGGCAGGCGGGCGGGGCAAAAATAAATGAATACAATTATTGCTGGTGGCCATCAAGGCTCCATAGAGATCCATTGGGAAGCAGAGCAGGGTGGATAAAATTGAATAAAATAGTTGATGATGGCCCTCTGGGGTTCATGGGGGACCTTTGGTAGGTGGGGGAGGGGCAGGCAAAATCAAATAAATGAATCAAAAACAACAACTTTGTACTACAGTCAGCCACAAGCACAACTAAATATATCAGGAAAAAACAAACACATGAACAAAAATGCAATGGGCTTCTTCTATAACTGTTCCTAGAAAATAGCTTTTAGAAGTAGAATAAAAGGATTGAAACACACACTGGCTGCACAAAATATGGTAGCTAGCACATCCACCACATAACAAGTGAAGGAGCAGCCATGGAAACAAATACAAAATTGGCATCACACACCCACACATAAACTCACTGGCTATTCTGCCTGGAGCCCCTTCCACCATACCCCAAAAAATGTTTTAGTATTGCAGGGAAAGGACCATGCAGACATACCCAAAATGAGTCCAGGCCCACACACAGGACTTCCCTTTTTCCCACCATTGTTAAATCAGCAATATCAGAAAAGAAAATTAAATAAGCCAAAGGCAACATCAATTGCCCCTCCAAAATACTTTTTAAAGTTGAAAAGAAAGAAAAAACACAATATCATTGATGTCACACATACACATACTCACAAACAAATAGTGGGCAAACAAATGGGGAAGAAGGTTGCTGAGAGCCAAGGAACATGGGCCTGAACTCCAGGAGCAACCTCAGCTCTATTCCCCAACATGCACATGCAGACAAAAAATAACCTACATTTTGCATTTAACCCTTTCAGTGCTCATGACGGAATGGTTCCGTCATGAGCACAAGTTCCAGTGTGCTCATGACGGAACCATTCCGTCATGAGCACATGCTCAGAAAATCCCTCTGCTGTAGACAGAAGAGGGATTTCCCTTTTTTTTTTTTGCCTGGGGAGGTGGGGAAGACCTTACCCAACCTCCCCAGGCCTCTTTTTGAATTTCGTTGCAATGACGATCGCGCGCATGGCGCGCGATCGTCATTGCAACGAAAACAAAACTGAAACTTAGTTTCAGTGTTTCAGTGCTCGTGTGGCTATCTCAGCCCCCCGAGCACCGAAAAAGATGGGAGAGGTATCGTTGGAAAGGGGAGAATCTCCCCTTTCCAATGGTACCCTTCCCTAGTGGATCCCTGCTTGGGGATCAAGCAGGGATACACCCACTAGACACCAGGGAGGGGGGAGCGGCCCCTTGGGCAAGGGCCTTTGCTCCCCCATATTTGTTTGGGCACCACAGTCTTTCTGCCCCCCCTGGGGGGCATATGGGGGTGGTAGCCCCCAATCTGCCACCCCGGAGGGGGCGGAAAGCCCACTAGAAGCCAGGGATTCTTTTTTTTATTGACATTGGGGTGGGGGCTGCCCAAAAGGGCATGGCAATGCCCCCACCCCCCCCAGAGAAATGTGAGTCTTTCTGCCCCCCGGGGGGCGGAAAGCCCACTAGAAGCCAGGGATTATTTTTTTTTATTGACGTTGGGGTGGGGGCTGCCCAAAAAGGGCATGGCACTGCCCCCCCCAGAGAAATGTCAGTCTTTCTGCCCCCCCAGGGGGCAGACAGGGGCAGTAGCCCCCAATCTGCCCCCCGGGGGGGCGAAAGCCCATTAGAAACCAGGGAATTTGTTTTTTATTGATGTTGGGGTGGGGGCTGCCCAAAAAGGGCATGGCAATGCCCCCACCCCCCCTGGGAAATGTCAGTCTTTCTGCCCCCCCCAGGGGCAGATGGGGGCAATAGCCCCTGATCTGCCCCCGGGGGGGGCAGAAAGCCAACTAGGCACGAGGGATTTTGTTTTTTTATAATGTAGGGGTGGGGGCTGCCCAGAATGGGCATGATAATGCCCCACCCCAAAAACAATTACCACAGTCTTTCTGCCCCTCCCCAGAGGCATATTGGGGCAAAAGCCCCATATATGCCCCCCAGGGGGGCAGAAAGCCCACTAGGCCTCAGGATTTTTTTAATTTTTATTCAGGGTTGAGGTCAACCCAGAATGGGCATGCCAATGTCCACACCTCCCCAAAAAAGTGCCAAAGTCTTTCTGCCCCCCCGAGGGGCGGATGGGGGCAGTGGCCCCTGATCTGCCCCTGGGGGGGCAGAAAGCCCACTAGGCGCCAGCGAATACGCTGGCTTTTTTTATGCGTGGGGTGGGGGCTGCCCAGAATGGGCATACCAATGCCCCCACCCTCCAAAATCATAGCCAGTCTTTATGCCCCCCTTGGGGGCATATCGGGGTAACCCCCGATTTCCTCATATCGGGGTAACCCCCCCCGATTCCCCCCCTTGCAAAACCAGGCCGTTTTGTGATAGGCAATTTTGATGTTGCCTCAATACGTTTTGGGCCCTTGCCTGTCGCGGGTACTTGGGCCTCCCACACGAGTGAGGCACCATTTTTATCGGGAGACCTGGGGAAACGATGGGTGGTAGGAAATTTGTGTCAACCCGGTGATGCCACAACTTTCCCACACACAAATATGTGTGGAAAAAGTGATTTTTTCTGCTAAAATTGAGGTTTGCAGGGGATTCTGGGTAAGAAAACGTTGGGGGATCCACGCAAGCCATACCTCCCTGGAGCCCCCCGGGTGTCTAGTTTTCAGAAATGTGTGGGTTTGGTAGGTTTCCCTAGCTGGCCGCCGAGCACGGGGCCAAAAACCCAGGTGACCCCCCTTGCACAACCAGGTCGTTTTGTGATAGGCAATTTTGATGTCGCCTCAATACGTTTTGGGCCCTTGCCTGTCGCGGGTACTTGGGCCTCCCACACGAGTGAGGCACCATTTTTATCGGGAGACCTGGGGGAATGCTGGGTGGTAGGAAATTTGTGTCAGCCCGGTGATGCCACAACTTTCCCACACAAAAATGTGTGGAAAAAGTGATTTTTTCAGCTAAATTTGAGGTTTGCAGGGGATTATGGGTAAGAAAACGTTGGGGGTCCACGCAAGCCATACCTCCCTGGCATCCCCCGGGTGTCTAGTTTTCAAAAATGTATAGGTTTGCTAGGTTTCCCTAGGTGCTGGCAGAGCTAGGGTTCAGAAACTACAGCTAGGCACTTTGTAAAAAATGGGTCATTTTTCACTGTGAAAATGTGGTGCGTCCACCTTGCGTTTTGGGCCGTTTCCTGTCGCTGACACTAGGCCTACCAACACAAGTGAGGTACCATTTTTCTCGTAAGACTTTGGGGAATGCGGGGTGGGTGGAATTTTATGGATCCACGCAGATTCCAGAACTTTCCGCCACAGAAATGTGAGGAAAATGTGTTTTTTTGGACAATGTTTTAGGTTTGCAAGGGATTCTGGGTAACAGAACCTGGTGAGAGCCAGTCAAGTCACCCCCTCCTGGATTCCCCTGGGTGTCTAGGTTTCAAAAATGTATAGGTTTGCTAGGTTTCCCTAGGTGCCGGCAGAGCTAGGGTTCAAAAACTACAGCTAGGCACTTTGCAAAAAAAGGGTAATTTTTCACTGTGAAAATGTGGTGTGTCCACCTTGCGTTTTGGGCCGTTTCCTGTCGTGGGCACTAGGCCTACCCACACAAGTGAGGTACCATTTTTCTTGGAAGACTTTGGGGAACGCGGGGTGGGTGGAATTTTGTGGATCCACGCAGATTCCAGAACTTTCCACCACAGAAATGTGAGGAAAATGTGTTTTTTTTGACAATTTTTAATGGTTTGCAAGGGATTCTGGGTAACAGAACCTGGTGAGAGCCAGTCAAGTCACCCCATCCAGGATTCTACTTTTCAAAAATGTATACGTTTTCTAGGTTTCCCCAGGTGCCGGCAGAGCTAGGGTTCAAAAACTACAGCTAGGCACTTTGCAAAAAAAGGGTCATTTTTCATTGTGAAAATGTGGTGTGTCCACGTTGCGTTTTGAGCCGTTTCCTGTCGTGGGCACAAGGCCTACCCACACAAGTGAGGTACCATTTTTATCGGGAGACTTAGGGTAACACATAATTGTAGAGCAACTGTTATTACCTATTGGCTTTCGATGCATTTCTGCCTTCCAAATGAAAGACAATGTGCAAATATCTACTGTTTCTAAACTCTATATTTTGTTCCCATTTCAGAAATACATAGGTGTCTTTCATACCGATTTTTCCATGTATACATTTTCCCAAATGAATTGCTATATACCCGGTACATAATACAAAACCATTGCAAGACGCTGCTCAGTTATTGGCTCTGTGTTCGTCGGGTTCTTGGTGAACCTACAAGTCCTATATATCCCCACAACCAGAAAGGTCTAGCGGATGTAATGGTATATTGCTTTCAAACAACTGTCATAATTAGAAGAAGTTACAGGTGAAAACGTTGACACAAATGGCTGTTTTTTTCAACTAATTTTCAATTTTTCCTATATTTAACTGTTAGTTTCTATGAAGAAACCTTGAAGGATCTACACAAATGACCCCTTGCTGAATTCAGAATTTTGTCTACTTTTTTAAAATGTATAGCTTTCCAGGATCCATTATTGCTTTCATACCCATTTCTACCATTAACTGGAAAGAGGTTGAAAGCACAAAAAATAGCAAAAATAGGCTATGTCCCAGAAAAATGCCAAAACTGTGTAAAAATGTTGGTTTTCTGACAAAAGTCTGCTTGTCCCTGAAAGCTGGACAGATGGTGATTTCAGCACCACAACTCCTTTTTTGATACCATTTGCAGGGAAAAAACCAGACGCTTTTATCTGTAGCCCTTTTTTCCCATTTTTCCAGAAAAAACCCACATTTTGCTGTATTTTGGCTAATTTCTGGGTCCCTTCCAGGGAAATACACAAACCCTGGGTACCTTTAGAATCCACATGATGTTGGAAAAAAGGACGCAAATTTGGCGTGGATACCTTATGTGGTCAAAAAGTTACAGGGGCCTAAGCGCGAACTACCCCAAACAGCCAAAAAAAGGCTTAGCACAGGGGGGGAAAAGGCCTAGCAGCGAAGGGGTTAATACAAGTCCATCCACAATTCACTAAAATGATTGAAAGAACCATACAGCACAGCAACAGTGAGAATATGACAAAAACATTTAAAAAATACATGAAGGGCCTACTGTATCGCAAACTGGGCCCCAAAGAGTAAATTACACCGCGGTAAAATTATTAACACATTTGTACAATATTAACACAAAAGCACAAGTGAATGGAAAAAGAAATATTTATAACACCTGGCCTCCACATCCCAAAAATTTGCAAAAATTAGGCCTTAAAACAACAATAAACAAACAAAAAGATGGTGCCTGCCCTCCCTCAAAAAACAAACCTTTTGCAAATTACTGCATTCAACTTACTTGTTTTTTCCAAGTAAACATTCTAAGGGGGTGGATGATGCAGAGATTGCAGAGAAATAGAGAGTAATGCTCTCCCTCCAAAATTCAAATCTAAAATTACCAAAGGCTGGCTGGACAAAGCAGAGGAATGAGCCTTCAGGTCAGGAAGAGGACGTTGCTACTGTATTGGCAGTAGCTTCTCAGTCTCTATGGCACTTTCTTCCTGTTTAAAAAAAAAGGAAAAATAGATTTCATGCTCAAAAAATTGCACGAACAGTCGATTTGAGTAAAAATTCCTCTTGAAAATGTAATTGTGAGTTGATTTCCCAGTTGTCTTGCATTGGAAGATCTGACGTTTGCATTGGGATTTGTAGATTCCCACTCAAAAATTACCTGAATGGTATGTTTGGGGAAAAAACCTACATGAAATGTTTGTTGACCTCCTCCGTTAAAGAAAGTGCCACTTGCATTGGAAAGATGCCGCTCGCATGGAGAAGATGCCGCTCGCGTTTGTGATGATTGCATTGTTTCCCTGTATCTCGCGTTACTACTTCTCCCTGAACAGGAGTATTATTACACAACATGACATAATGGTGTAATCCCAGTAATTATGCGTAAATTTCATCACACAAAATTTCTAAAATTATGCCACTGTAATAAAATATTTGCCCATGCCTACCTGAGAGACAGGGCAGCAATGCTTGGTGAAGGTGTGGATGGATGCCCATGTAGCTTGGATATTCAGCACTTTTGGCAAGGCCATAGTGGCAGCCTGACCTCTGGTTTAATGAGCCTGAGGCCTTCAGGAGGCTCATTTGTGACCAAAGTACAGCGCATTTTTAGGCACAGAATGATCCATCTGGACAGGGTCAGTTTCGGGACTGCTTTTCCCTTCTAAGCATTTTTAGCACCAGAGAATCCCCCAAAGAAGTTTGTAATCCACTCAGTGTTCCTTATTCTAGTCAATATAAAAGTTAAGGGCTCTCTTGGGATCCAGCCAGTGCAGTCTTTCTTTCTCTTTAGAGAGATGTGGTGAAGGGAAGAAAGCAGGGAGCATGGTCCCACTTGAAAAGATACTCTAAAGTATACAAAAAAGTGATGGTTAGAATGCTTGAATTAATCTCAGCCACTGGTAATTACTCAGGCTGCATCCCAATCCATTGTTCTTTTGCACAGCATGTCACCTCGGTTTGGACCCATCTATATGCAAATCATTCTTGACCCGGCTCCATTCGGTACAGTCCAGCCCACAATGCTAACCCAGGTCCTCTCTGAACTGGAGCCCAAGCAACCTAGGACAGAGTCAGCCCTAGGTATGGGTCCATCAGTCGGGTACAGCTTGGTTCCAGTGACATAGTGTGCACGGGACCCAAGACTGGGCATACCCCTCCCACTTAGGGCGACACATTAAAGTATAAAAAAAGTGATGGATGGAATGCTTGAATTAATCTCAGCCACTGATAATTACTCAGGGTGTATTCCAATCCATCGTTCTTTTGCACACCATGTCACCTCAGTTTGGACCCTGCTATATGCAAATCAGTCTTGACCCTGCTCTAGTCGGAACAGTCCAGCCCGAACTGCCAAGACAGTCCTCCCTGAACTGGAACACAAGCAACCCAGGACCGGTTTCACTCTAGTCATGGGCTCATGAGCCGGGTACAGCTTGAGGTGATATGGTGTGCAAAAAAATGTGTATTGAGATGTGGCCCCAAGTAATCACCAGTGGCTGAGATTGATTCAAGCATTCCAGCCATCACTTTTTTGTCCACTTGAAAAGATGACACCACCTTTAGTTGAAATTATGCCAGAGTCCAAGTATCAGCCTATCCTGTAAGAAGGTGGTATATGGTGGTTGCCCAGACAGTGTATACTGTTCACTCTGGAGGTAATCGCAATGAGGAAAATAGTTTTCAGGGTCAATAGCCTCATGGAGCAATTGTGCATAGGCTCGAAAGTTGTGCAAGAAGGTTAGAACCAAATTAAGTTCACACTGCGGCATAACAAAAGGTACAGGAAAACACATATCACAACCTTTGACTTAAACAGGGAGGGCTGACCAGGCAAATGTAAAAAATGCCAAAAAGACTAGTAAATCCCATTTAGTGGTGCCCAAGCCATGGCAAGGCCTTGTTGGGCTAGAGACAAGAAAACAGAAGTACATCAGAGAGTTTAGCCTGCCCATTGTCCAGAACCGATTGACTTAGTGGATGGGCAGTGAGATACCAAGATCTACTCAGACAGCTAGAACTCTCTCGTTTGTTCCACTTAATCTACAAGCATGGAGGTGCGTGTTGTGACCATTTGGGTGTAGCTCCCTGTTCTGTTGTTGAGGCAGTCGGTATTCTTGAAGAGGTAGAAGGAGTGGGGACTCTGCAGGTTGGTGTCCCAGATCCTCTAAGACCAGTCCAAGGCTATCAGGATGAACTGAGCCTGGTCCCTCCTGAAGTTCTTTAGAACCTGTGGAAGAAAAGGCAGAGGCAGCAAAGTGTAGTGGAGACTAGCGCCCCACCGTGGCTGAACGAGTCTTGCAGGGGGTCTCGTGGAAGAAAGTCTAGAGCACAAAAGGCTCCACAATGAGCATTCTGGAAGACAGCAAAAAACTCCACCCAAGGCAAACCCCCCTGTGTAAAAATGCCTTGAACTACTTCTGGGTGTCAACACTACTCATCGTCAGCTATATGGCGTCTGCTGTGCTCATCAGCAATGGCATTCAGGCATCCTGCCAGTGTTATATGGCCCTTAGGGTCATTGTTGACATTGCTAAGTTAACATGAGCTTTGCTGCCTTGATTCTGCTTTTGCGCACGTTACTACATGACTTTATTTTTGCAAAACGCTGCCTGTGCCTTTCACATGAGAACTGTCTGTTTTTCGCGTTCTTTGTTGAAGTTCCTGGAGTTTAGTCTGACCAATATGTGCAAGGTCGATAAACAATGCCCCTTGTTATTCTGTTCTGGTCAGTCCCTAGCACCTAGACATAACATGCTAAACACAGCTGCACTGCTGGAGACTCGCGCTTTGATATTACGGGGATGCATGTTGTTTTAACAGACACTTGGAGAGAGTCCTTTCCATGGAGTAGAGCTACGCTGTTCCTATGATGTAAATCTTGCATCTAGGCTTTAAGGTATGGAGTCTGCTGTCAAAGCCCAGAGATCTTCCTTTATCTAATAAGCATCTTCCAGCCAAGGGGAGGGTGGTTAGGTCTTTTAGCCCTTTTTCCACTGTCTTTGTAAAATGACTTCCCCCTTTGTGCTATATGGAATTGTAACAATGCTAATTGCTTTGAGTTTATGCATTTTGCTGCTGGTAGTGGCTCGTAGAGCACAATAGTTAAAATAAACATTTTGAACTATTACAGTGGCTCTGCCTAATCTTGTTGTGGACAAGTACGAGTGAGCGAGTGAAAGAGTATGCCTTGCTACCGCGATTCCTGAGAGAGTCGGGAGTGTTGTGTTCTGGGTTGTCTAATCATTTGTAGCTCTGTGATTTTTGGAGGAGAACGAATGAGACACTATAGCTAGTTGGTTTTGGGATTTTGGGCACTAAGGTGGTAGGTTGGTACACCCCTATACACTGAGGTCCCGTTTTCCTGCGCATAGTTCTGTGTAGGTGCAGAATCCACGCAACATGGCGCCCAACATTTGGTCTGGTTCTTATCTGCGAGACTCTTGAGTAGTGCTTGTGGTTGTCCACAATCCCCTCACATCCGTTTCCGGAGACAGCTGTGACGGTGTAACCTCCTATATTGATGATTATATAGGTTTTTTCAAGCTTGAAGTTTTAAAAGGTTTCTTTTCTTTATTCTTAACCCTTTATTGCGCTGCCACATTTTAGGTTGTGGTTCTTTGTTGGTCATTATGGTGATTCCAATTACTCCGCCTAATCGGGCTGCAGTCAAAGCTTATTTGACTCAAAATAGAGTCCCTGATGCTGGTGTTGCGCTTATTTTTGTAGTAGAAGCGGATGCAGCTTACCGCTTCGAGGTGTTTATTCTTGGGTCACCTTTCCGGCGGTGGATGGAACAGATAATTTGTTTTTGGAATATACTGCCACAGCCCTTCCTCAAGCTTATCAGCCTTATAGGGCTCTGAAAGTTCCGCTAACGGCTTGGCAACACCAAATATGGTTTAATGGCGCCCTTCCTCACCCAATAACGCAGGTCCATTTAGGCCCTTTATCAATAGATGGGGCCACGTGGCCCGTTTTGGCTGGGTATACCCCTCACCCCCATTACGCTACAACTGCGATGCTTGCTGAGCTTTGCGTGTTGCATACTTCTTTAATACGTGTACATCGAGCTGTTATTCAGTTCATGTCGCGCAACTACCAGGTGGGACCACCTGGCGTTGCTGCGCAACCTGTGGGTCCTGGTGGTGTGACCATCAGTCCCCTTATGGTTAATTCAGTAATGGGCAAGCGTCCACAGAATAAGGATGAATTCCCTTATTGGCTTGCTGAAAAATTTGGACAACTAGAGGCTGTTTTTCCAAATACCACTCCTGTGGAGAAACACAGAATTTTAACTATAAGTTTGCCTAAAGACTTAATACCCGAATTCGCTTATTGTAACACTTGGGGCAAGGTGTTTGCGGCGGTCTATTCGAAGTGTTTCGGCACTCCCTCCATGACCGTACTCCCTTCCGTGATAAAATGCGTTCAAGATGAACACGGAACCGAAGCGGCTGTAGAGTTGGGAATGAGACTGGTGGGGGTGTTCGACGTGGTTGCTGACATGATACTTGCTAATGTCAAGGGTGATGCGGTGAGCTTCCAAGTTGCAAACCGTTTGGAGGCTGTACCAGATGCAGACAAGCCATGCGAATTACCAAAGATTATTGCAAAGGCTTATAAAACCATTGGCTCCAATAGTCTGGGAGTTAAGCCTTTTACTCAAGCGCAAACGCAATCGCAAACACAAAAGGCCCAACCTGATTGAAATCAATCGGGGGTACAAAAAACTTCCTAAAAAGACCTGGAAAAATAAGAAACAGGGGCAGCAACAGCAGAAGCAAGGTTCGCGTGCTGGTTCACCGACACCTGAGTCTTCTGAGCGTACTTATGATTTGCGCAACCGCGCAAAACTTTTGACTCCTGATAGATTTCAGGTCCCTGATCAGCACTCTCCTCGTTCTGTACAGGACTCAACGGACTCTCAAGTCAGTGGAGGGGAGCGCCAGGATCGTGGCAAAGGTCCCACGACTCAACAGGGACGAGACCAACCTCGACAGTTTGACACTAAAGCCAAACAAGAGGACCAGAGTCGTTTTAGACCCCCATATCAGAAGAAAAAGGTTGCAGCTTTAACAGCACGTTATGCCTCAGACGGTGAGAACGCGACTCCTGGGCGGGGACTCTGCTCGACAGCGCAGCGGAAGTTACCATAGTGCGGGAGGCACTGCGTCCCTGTCTGGAGGCGACAGCAACTGATACCTTCCTAACTGTGGAAACAGCAGATACCCCGGTTGCCCCCCCGGATAGACTGTATGACATTATTTTTCAAATTGAAGGTGATGTACAACGTCCAATCAAGGCGGTTTTCTGGGAAAATCTAACCTCCTCATATGACATTTTGTTGGCAGAGGCAGATTGGCCTCCACTGTTTGTGTTAGCCGCTTCTCGAGGGGAGGACGTGATACTTCCGAGTTTTTCGCGTTACATCCCTGTTGAGCATGCAAAGGCTTTAGCGGCTGAGTGGGCTTTGGCCCTTGCCCCCACTGTGTACCGTAACCAGGTGGGCTGGGATATAGATTCACCGGCACATGTGATACCTTTACGGCCTACGCCACAGCCACAACCGCAATATCCAATCAAACGCGAAGCTAAGGCGCACGTTTGTGACATTCTGACGCAGTTAGAGTATCAGGGTGTGATTGAATCCTGTACATCACAGATGAATAATCCTCACTTTACGGTATCAAAACCTGACGGTTCATATCGGATTGGATTGGATTACCGAAATTTGAATAGTCATTGTCGCACTTTTGCAGTGCAAAACACACACAGTTCTGCGCTGGTGAACAACCTTGTTCTTAAAAAATACAAATCTACACTGGACATATCCAATAGTTTCTACAGTCACAATCTGGCTCCTGAGAGCTGTGACTTGACAGCATTCACCGCCATCAGAAATCACAAAAAATTTACACGATTGCCCTTGGGGTATAAGAATAGCCCCAGGGCATTTGCTGCTCGTGTTGTGTCTTTGTTACACGACATAGATCCAGATGCGTTCTCGTACGTGGATGATATCTATCTCACGGACGATGAGCTTGTGCCACATCTTGTCCAAGTCGACCACATAATTTCTGCGTTCGCCGACTATGGATATAAATTTAACTTTGCAAAGTCACACATCGCTCATTTGGCGATACTTTTTTTGGGCTATGAGCTCAATAATGACGGAGAGGGGTTAGCCCCCCACTTCCTGGAGAAATGTGCACATTTGCAACCCCTTCAACTCTGAAAAAACTTCACTCCTTGCTGAGATTTTTGAATTTTGGGAGGACTTACATTCCCGATTATGCCCAGCGTATCAAGCCGCTTTATGCGTTGATACAACCGACATATTCTTCTGCCAGCTGGCTGCCGGAACATACCTCTGTTCTCCAATCTCTGCAATCTGACATGCTTGCAACCAACTTCTTGTTGACGCGTGATAACACCACAAACCTAGTGATACGTATCGTACCTGGGAAGGTGGGTTTCACTTACTTGACGTTCAATGAGGGAGACACTGTACCGATTGCATACAAATCACATTTGTACACTGCAGCTGAAATGCGTTTTTGCAATGTTGAGAAAGTTTTGACCGCGGTCCAGATGGCGATTCTGAAGGAACGCTCATTGGCACAAGGTTAACGCATTCTTACGGTCACGCCCTACCCTGCTCTGGATGCCGTGACTAAGGCAGGGGTACCTAACTCTAAAGCATTGCATCCCCGTTGGATACAATGGGCTACCTCTTTGACATCATCTGATGTCACATTTATCTTTGACCCTGCACTTCAGACACAGGAGTTTTTACAGTATGAACATGTTCATCCTCCTCCGTTGTCTTTGCTTCCTTTACATGAATACAAATGTGTCATTTACACCGATGGCTCGGCTCAACCGGCCACAGGTTCCAAACATGCTTATTCAGAGGCTTGCGCAATTGTGGCTGGCTCCATTGTCAATGGAGAATTTAAGTCTTCCATTGTGCATACTCAGGCACTTGGGGACTGTACGGCACAGTTGGCAGAGCTGCGCGCTCTTATTCTTGCTCTCGAGTTCGCAGATCCTAATGTGAATACTCTTATTGTGTGCGATACTTACTACTGTGTTCAGTCGTTTAATGACAACTTATTCTTTTGGATTCGAAATGACTATCGAGACTCTAAAGGCAGCGCAATTAAGCTTAAGATGCTTTGGGTTCGAGTGGCAGAGCTTAAACAGCTTCTGCCCCTCACACAGGTTATCCATACTCTTGGCCATCAGCGTGTGGGATCACATGCTCTTGGTAATTCTTTGGCTGATGAAGCGGCCAAATTTGCAGTAGCCACGTGTTCCGTAGCAGCAGTTACAAGGTCCATGACTAAAATAGATAATGATATTTTGGCAGCTGTGGCTGCTACGAGGGAGGGAACAGGTTATCCTCAGGGTTTCCCTTCGAAATACTCTTATCATTTATCTCCCGAACAACTTCCGTACGCTTCTATTCCATCTGTTGGGGATCGGCTGATTCCCAACATGGACCGCAGACTTGCCTTGATCAGAGCCGCACACGAGGGCATGGCTTCTGCACATGCCGGGGTGTCTGTGACAGTCTCGATTTTACAGCAACGTTATTGGTGGCGTGGTTTATATAAACAGACCCGTACTTATGTGCTTTCTTGTGACAATTGTCAGCAAATCAAACCATCTACGGTGTCACGCCCACCACAAACACAGCTATGTATTTCTAATAGGCCTGGGCGTTGAACTCCGCTCAGTTCACGGAGTTTGCAGAGTTTTCTGCACTCCGCACTCCGGGGAGCTCGCGGAGTGCAAGAAAACCCCGCTTCGCGTAGTGCAGCAGAGTTTTTTCCCTGTTCGCGCTCGCGAACGGTAAGTTCGCGAGCGTGAGCTGCCGCTCTGGTAGAATTTCTACCCGAGCAGCAGAAAGACCAGCGCGAACAGCAGTTCGCACTACACTCTGCCACTTGCGGAACTTCGCAGAGTTTTTTTGTAACTTCGTGAAGTTTTGCGTAGCAAAACTCCGCGAACTACACCCAGGCTTAATTTCTAATAAACCATTTGGCTGTGTATATCTTGATCACTGCGGTCCGTTCTCTTCTGATACTGCATATAAATATATTTTAGTTGCAGTTGATTCGTGCACTAGATTCCTTTGGGTTCGGCCACAACGCAGTGCTGACGCTCGAAATGTCATCAGGGATTTGCTTGTCTTTGTCGGGATGTTTGCCTGTGGCACCTTCCATTCGGACCAAGGTCCAGCGTTTGCCTCTAAGGCTATCAAGGATGCGATGAAGTCCATGGGGGTGCTGGTGCAGTTTTCATCTCCATACAGGCCTGAGGGCAATTCAATTGTGGAGCGAATGAACCGTGACTTAAAGCAATCCTTGACAGCTAGAGTCTTAGGTACTGGCAGGAACTGGCTGGCCCATTTGTATGGTGTTCAACGTGCACTCAATAATCTCCCGAGAAGATCTCTGGGTGGGCGGACCCCATACGAAATGCTCTTTGGCATCAAAATGTTTGTGCCAGACCATGATGGTCTAGACGTTGTGGCGGCTGCCGCAACCTTTGACGTAGATAATCATTCTACTGTGTTACAGGATCTACAAAAGACCCGTGACAGCTATGCAACTGAACATTTACCCTCTTCCGATGATGCAGCACTGCTGATTCCGGTTGCCGGCTGGCTTCCAAAAGTTGGAGATCTGGTACGAGAAAAGTTGGAGAACAAGAAAGAATTTGGTCCCTCTTATCGTGCACCGGTTCCGGTACTTGGATTGAAGGGTACTCGAACAGTCATTTTACCGCCTTTACCTGGTCGCAAAGACAACAGATACATCTCAGTAGACAATGTCAAGCTACACCGTCTGGCCGATTCTGAATGGTGTCACACCTGCAGTTTCGTGCAACGCTATTTCTTTGAATCCGGTCCCCTCAACCTCCACGAATAAAAACAGTGTCAGTGAGGCTGAGATGGAAACTGCTGTTGACCTTTCATCCGTCCGGCCTCTATCTTCCAATGCAGAAGTCGAGTACACTTATCCTACAGATGAGTCCATTCGTGAAGTGCCGATCAGTCCTCGACAACATCAAGCTGGCCCAGCACTACCAACGCTCATTAACAGAACTGCAAGCGGTTACTTTGGAGATCATGCCAGCTTCTCTTCTGACTCATCCTCCTCGACTTCGAGTTTGGCAGTCCCACCGACCAAATTAAGTGTTTTCTTGTCTTGGTTCAAAAAGACATTCTTGGTCCCTCCATGGACCTACATCTGGTTGGTGCCTATCATACTTTTCCTCTTCGTGTCGATTGGATTTGTAACAGTGTTCTTCTTACTCATCAATGGTCATTATTTGCCAGAACACTCTGCTGTGAACTTGGTCGATGGTACTCTGGCCCCACACACATCGTCCCACATCATGAAACGTGATCAGACTCATGTGAACATTTTGGCATTCCCGGTTGCAGATGGCATCGTTTGGGATAAAGTAGCCTTTGAAGTCAGCGGCCCGACGGAGGTGCTCAGGGTGCCATACGTGTTTCGCGTCTCATTAGGTGATGTGGTAACACGGGACATACATTCTGATGATTGGGATGTGCAAGCATTACATTCATTATTTTCTGATTCAAAGTATTATGCTGCTTTTGATGCTGAAGATTTGTACTTAAATTCTGCCAATTATGCTGATCTGTTTTGTTATCAACACTATGGGCATCATTTTTTACATAAAATAAATACTTTCAGGCCGGTTTACAATTACACTCAATGGGAACACTGCCCTACTCCCATCAAAGGGAGTTAAAAAATTCTTCAGAATAAGTTTACATATTTTACAGATTATAACACCTCCAATCCGGAATCATATTTCTTTAAATTACAATTGTCTTCTCAATCCAAATTTATACTGACCTACACAAAATTGATTTATTCCAACTCATTCAGGACTAAATTAGCCACACAGGGTTATGATCACTGGAAAGAGACCATTGATTTAAAATCAATCGGGGGTACAAAAAACTGGCAGGTTTAGGGAACTGAGGCACTACATCGTGCCTGTCTAATCCCGGTTCAAATATTATTTTTAAATGATACTGTTTATCAAACCACGTGCTTTGGTATGGCTACGGTAAAAAATTTAAATATCCCTTCCATTCCGTCTTTAGCGGAATATGACAATTGGCGTGCTCGCACGAATTATACCATCGACGCATTGCGCGCTTTGTTCCAAAATTACACCTTTAATGTCTCAGGAATTGATTAATCCGGTTGGTTGGTGTGGCAAACCAATTCAAATGCATGTCAATTGCGTTTTTATAATGTAACACCTGGTTTCACCCAGACTAGACTGGATTCACGTTATCCACATTCACATTCAGTTACCACATACTCGGTTGGTAAATTATGCCAACAATGGTTGGAACATTCAACCCTTTAGTCAGTAAAGCAACACCTGTCGCTCTTGTCAAGTGACATTAATTTGGCTGATTTTCTCTTGGGACCCAGGGCTCCCAGAGCTAAAAGATTTATGTATGCAGCTTACAATGAAATTTGGAAACTTTCGCAGATGGAAGCAGCCTTTCGTCTACGTCAAATTGATCAGGCTAATTTAGAAAAGGTTCTAGCCGTGGTCGCATTAGCATCAATAGGCTTTCATCACGCATTTATACATTGGATAACATTGTTTCTTCTGTTATTGATATTGTTCAGAATGATGTGTCTGTATTGTATCATGGTCAAAATCAATTACGATCTGTTATGCAGTTTGCATGGATGTTTCATATGTCAATGAAAGATGCTACTTACATGCTATTACACATTGAACAATTGGAATCCTTGCCATTCTCTGTGGTGGAATCGGATTCTGCTGTTTGGTTAATTCATGGGGTTATCTCCCTCCCATTCTCACTGTTTCAATTTAAATCATGCATGCCACATTTTCCAATTGGCCGCTTCGAACGCCTGGGTAGTGCCTTTTTGCATGAATTATGGTCCCTACCTTTTACTTACAGATGTCAACGGGAAGATAAGGAGGTCTTCCTAACAGGGGAGGACTGCGATTCCACAGTAGGACATTCCCTACTTTGTAAACACGTTAAATTGCACGGCGCGTGTAATGTATCAGCGCCTAATCTTGCATGTTTTTTGAAAGGGACTCCAGTGCCATCAATAATTCCCGCTTTTACCCTGCTTACTAACGGTAGCTATCTTATTTTGAACAACCAGGATTGCTGTGGTTTACGGGCCGGTGTCCCGTATTTGGTAACTGTTTCACAATGCGTTACTTGTTGTAGCAATGTGCTTTTTCCGCCCCCGCATGGGAGTGTAGATAGTTCTAGTTGGCTTTCCATTCCTACTTTGAAAACAGATTTCAACAAATTAAGCAGGCTAAAGTCCCTTTTGTTCCAACAAGAAGTGGCTCTCACTTCATCCCGAGAGACCTTCGAGTTACAGGTGGCTAGAACATCTACTGAGATACTAACCTCCCACTACACTTTGGGGAGCTTATACATCAAATATTTAATGCGTCTGATACTAAAGGCCTTGCACATTTTTTTAAACAAGTGGGAGCCGGCCTTGTGACATCTTTTCAGACGATATTTGGAGTAATACCGGCTTTTATTCATTCTATTTTTTCCAGCGTCTTCGGTGGATTCCTTTAATACTAGCGTTAGCTGGTGGAATCCTGCTTCTACTGCTCCTGCTGCGCAATGGCTGCTCAGCTTGTGGTCCTGCACAGACCAGGCCAATTGCAACTGTACCGTGATCGGATGCAACAAGTTTTTGGATGCCTGCCGTTAGCTACGCTTAGCGTGAGTTATGGATTGACTTTTCGCTTTGCCTACTTTACTTGCGTGCAACCAGTCTTCTACTGCCCACGATGCCCCTTCTATTGGGCTGCCCCTTCTATTGGGCTGTGGATTTATGTCTCTCCAATACATCATGTCCAGTCCCGGATTTTGTCCAGTTGATGGGTCCCTTAGAGGCTCATGATGAGACTTGTTCTGGGGATGGCTGTTTGGCACGTGCAACAGCACTTGGAGTATTAGCTGAATAGGATATATGTGCAGCTGCGCAGAACCTTCTACATCAGAGTTTCATTATGAGGAGCACGTTTGTTCCTCCATGTAGCGGAGTCAGCTTCTAAACTGCACCCACAAATGCTTTGACAAAGCAACTTTACATGCTAAAAAAGCATATAACCAATTCACAAAAGTGAACTTTGAAAATGAAAAATATCAGGCAATGAGAGAGGTGATGATTTTGGTGTCCCCCCTAACCTAGGGGGAGGACCAAGCAGATGCCTTGAACACAAAGAGCATATCATGCTGAACGATTCAGTGGTGGTCCCATCCTCTTAGGACCACCCCAAGCACAGTTATGGGCAAAGATACAATCCCAATCAAAGGCCCTGCAAAGCATTATGGGACGAGATTAGCAGTGGGCAGTGAATATTATAGTATCCAATATCAAAATAATTCTACAAAGAGCTGCAGTTCAACTAGTCGTTACTAGGTGTCCCTCACGAGTCAAATGCAAAAGCATTGAAATTATTACATCAAGCTGCAGTTCAACTAGTCGTTGCTAGGTGTCCCTCAAGTGAGGGACACCTAGCAACGACTAGTGGAACTGCAGCTTCATGAAAGGGTTTCAATGCTTTTGCATTTGACTCGTGAGGGACACCTAGTAACGGCGTTATATGACGGTGACAGTCGCTGAACTGCGACATATGCATTTGTCTTTGATACGAGTACATAGAGCTTTAGTACAATATGTTACAGGCAACATCCAGGGAGCCCCGCCTGGAGTTGCGGCCCATCCAGCTGGTGCAGGCGGTGTAACCATAAGCCCTGTCATGGTGAATTCGGTGATGGGCAAGCGCCCACAGAATAAGGATGATTTTCCTTATTGGCTTTCAGAAAAATTTGACCAGCTGGAAGCAGTTTTTCCAAACACATCTCCCATGGAAAAACATAGGATTTTGACGATTAGTTTGCCAAAAGACTTAATACCCGAGTTGGCAGCATGCAACAACTGGGGTAGGGTATTCGCAGCGGTATATGCGAAGTGTTTCGGCACTCCTTCCATGACAGTTCTTCCCTCTGTAATTAAACGAGTACAGGATGAACATGGCCCTGAAGCGGCTGTGGAATTAGGGATGAGACTGGTGGGAGTGTTCGACGTAGTAGCTGAGTTGATCCTTGCGAACGTCAAGGGCGATGCAGTGAACTTTCAAGTAGCTAATGCTTTGGCTTTGGTCCCAGAATTGGACAGGCCACGCGACTTACCGAAAATTATTGCTCAGGCTTACAAAACCATTGGTCGTAATAGCCTGGGAGTTAAGCCTTTTGCTAAAACGCAAACACAATCGCAACAACAACCAAAAACTCAGTCTGAGAAAGATGAGAAACCAGTTTTTACTAAAAAGAGCTGGAGGTTGAAAAAACAGGGTAAGCAACAGAAGAAGCCGGGGTCGCGAGGCGCATCCCCGGTTTCCGTCTCTTCTGAACGCACTTATGATTTGCGTGATAGGGCGAGCATTAAATCTCCAGAGAGATTTCAGGTCCCTGATTCGCGTTCTCCTCGTTCTTCACAGGCACCAACATCTTCGCAGGCTGGTGGAGGAGATCGCCAGGATAGAGGAAGGGGTCGAGAGGATCCACAGGGACGAGACCAACCTCGACAACAAGTCAGAGGGAAACCAGACGATTTTCAACGTTCTCGCCCACAATTTCAGAAGAAAAAAGTTGCCGCTGTAACAGCGAAATATGCCACAGACGGTGAGAACGAGACTCCTGGATTGGACGTGGGCAGTGACCCTCCTTGGCAGCGCCGCGGAAGTTACCATAGTGCGGGAGGCGCTACGTCCTCATGTGGAGGCGACAGCAACTGAAACATTCATTACTGTCGAGACAGCTGACACCAGAGTGGCTCCCCCTGACAGACTATATAATATTGTTATTCAAATTGAAGGTGATATACAGCGTGTTATAAAAGGGATTTTTTGGGAAAATCTGACCTCTTCGTATGACATTTTGTTAGCGGAGGCGGATTGGCCGCCCCCATTCGTACTTGCTGCGCGTAAAGGGGAGGAGGTAATCCTTCCGAGCTTTTCTCGACACGTCCCAAAAGACAAAGCAGAAGCTCTTGCAGCTGAATGGGCTGTTTTCCTGGCTCCAGCGTTATACCGCAACTATGTGGGCTGGGATGAAGAATCACCACCCCATGAAATACCTCTGCGGTCTCAACCTCAGCCACAACCCCAATATCCCATCAAACGGGAAACCAAAGGTCCCGTTTCCGAAATTCTGACTCAGTTGGAATATCAGGGAGTGATTGAAACATGCGAGTCACCGATGAATAATCCCCTTTTCGCGGTTTCTAAACCCGATGGATCGTACCGCTTAGTTTTGGATTACCGGCATTTGAACTCTCATTGTTGGACCTTTGCGGTGCAAAACACACATAGTTCAATCAATCAATCAATCAATCAATCAATCATGTCACTTATAAAGCACACTACATACCCACGAGGGTCTCAAGGCGCTGGGGGAAGAGGGGAGTGGTGCTGCTACTGATCGAAGAGCCAGGTCTTGAGGAGTCTTCTGAAGGCCAGTAGGTCTTGTGTCTGTCGGAGGTTGGTGGGGAGGGTGTTCCAGGTCTTGGCGGCGAGGTGGGAGAAGGATCTGCCGCCGGCGGTCGTTTTCCGGATGCGGGGGACTGTGGCGAGGGCGAGGCTGGTCGAGCGGAGCTGGCGGGTGGGGGTGTAGAAGCTGAGTCGTCTGTTGAGGTAGGCTGGTCCGGAGTTGTGGAGTGCTTTGTGTGCGTGGGTGAGGAGTTTGAAGGTTATCCTCTTGTTGACAGGGAGCCAGTGCAGGTCTCTCAGGTGGGGTGTGATGTGGCTGCGTCGGGGGATGTCGAGGATAAGACGTGCAGAGGCGTTCTGGATGCGTTGCAGCCGTCTCAGGAGCTTAGCCGTCGTTCCTGCGTAGAGGGCGTTTCCGTAGTCCAGCCTGCTGGTGACGAGGGCCTGGGTGACTGTTTTTCTTGTTTCGGTGGGGATCCACTTGAAGATCCTGCGGAGCATTCGGAGGATGTTGAAGCAGGATGAGGATCGGCGTTGACCTGCTTAGTCATGGAGAGGGTGGGGTCGAGGATGACCCCTAGGTTGCGTACGTGGTCGGTGGGTGGCGGGGCTGTTCCCAGTGATGTTGGCCACCAGGAGTCATCCCAGGCTGAAGGGTTGGAACCAAGGATGAGGACCTCCGTCTTGTCCGAGTTCAGCTTCAGGCGGCTGGTCCTCATCCATTCGGCGACGGCCTTCATTCCTTCGTGGAGGTGGGCTTTGGCGGTGTGAGGGTCTTTGGTGAGGGAGAGGATCAGCTGGGTGTCGTCGGCGTAGGAGATGATGTTGAGGTTGTGCTGTCGGGCGACGTGGGCGAGGGGTGCCATGTAGATGTTGAACAGCGTTGGGCTGAGGGAGGAGCCTTGGGGTACGCCGCAGATGATCTTGGTGGCCTTGGATCGGAAGGGGGCGAGGCGGACGCTTTGTTCTGCGCTAGTAGACAGTCTTGTTCGTAAAAAATATAAAACGACTCTTGACCTATCCAATGGATTCTTCACGCACAACTTGGCCCCGGAGAGTAGCCAATGGAGCGCTTTTACCTCCGGTGGTAAATTATTCAAATTCAGGCGTTTACCTATGGGCTACAAAAACAGTCCGGGCGTATTCGCTGCTCGTGTTGTCTCTTTGTTAGACGGCATAGACCCAGATGCATGTTCGTACATCGATGATATCTATCTGACTGACGACTAATTATTCCCGCATCTTTCCCGAGTGGACCGCATTATTCTAGAATTTGCGGTTCTAGGTTACAAGTTTAACTTTGCCAAATCTCACATTGCTGAATTTACCGTTTTGTTTTTGGGCTATGAGCTCAACAATGAAGGTAAGGGCTTAGCCCCCCATTTCCTGGAGAAATGTGCACTTCTGTGCCCTCCTACTACTCTGAAGAAACTTCAGTCTTTGCTGGGTTTTCTGAACTTTGGGCGTACTTACATTCCCGAATATGCCCAGCATATCAAGCCACTGTATGCCTTGATACAACCTAACTTTTCGAAGTCATGCTGGCTTCCGGAGCATTCCTCCATTCTACAGTCTTTGCAGACAGACTTACTTGAGTCTAAATATTTGTTGACTCGTGACAACCACACCAACCTGGTGATTAGAATCATTCCAGGGGCAGTGGGTTTCACGTACTTGACCTTTAACGAAGGTGACACAGTACCCATTGCTTACAAGTCACATCTATACACTTCAGCAGAAATGTGCTTTTCCTCTGTGGAGAAAGTTTTAACTGCAGTGCAAATGGCGATTCTGAAGGAACGCGCACTGGCACAGGGAAAACGCATTTTGGTGGTAACACCCTATCCTGCCCTAGAGGCAGTGACGAAAGCAAGTGTTCTGAACTCTAAAGCTTTGCACCCCCGTTGGATACAATGGGCAACATCTTTGACGTCTCCGGATGTCACTTTTATCTTTGATTCTTCTTTTCAGACTCAGGAGTTTTTACAGTATGAATTAGTTCATCCTCCTCCTCTGTCATTGCTACCGCTTGAGGAATACGAATGTATTATTATACCGATGGCTCGGCACAACAGGCCACGGGTTCCAAGCATGCTTATTCAGCCGCATGTGCGATTGTTGCAGGTTCTTTTGTGAACGGAAAATTTAAATCAACTGTGGTGCATACTCAAGCACTGGGAGACAGTACTGCACAATTGGCCGAACTGCGCGCGTTGGTGCTAGCACTTGAGTTCGCTAATCCAGATGTGACCACTCTTATTGTATGTGATTCCTATTACTGTGTTCAGTCTTACAATGACAATCTCTTCTTTTGGTCACAAAATGACTATAGAGACGCAAAAGGCAGCACGATTAAGCATAAAATGCTTTGGGTTCGAGTGGCAGATTTACAATGACATCTGCCTCTCACACAGGTGGTACACACTCTTGGCCATCAGCGTGTGGGCGCACACGCTGTCGGTAACGGTTTGGCAGATGAAGCTGCCAAATCAGCAGTAGCCACGTGCTCAGTCGCAGCAGTTACCAGATCCATGTCTAAAATAGATACTGATATACTAGCAGCTATTGCTGCGACGAAGGAAGGTGCTAATTACCCTAGGGGTTTCCCTTCCAAATACTCTCATCAATTAGGTCCCGAACAGGCTCCTTATGTACGAATTCCAAACGTTGGTGATCGGCTGATTCCCAACGCGGACCGCAGACTTTCCTTGATAACAGCGGCACACGAAGGCATGGCGTCAGCTCATGCTGGAGTGTCAGCGACTGTTTCCATCTTGCAGCAGCGTTACTGGTGGCATGGTTTATACAAACAAACCCGTACTTATGTGCTTTCTTGTGACGTTTGTCAGCAGATTAAGCCTTCCACAGTTACTCGGCCACCACAGACCCCGCTCTGCATTTCGAACAGACCTTTTGGGTGTGTTTACCTGGATCACTGCGGTCCATTCTCATCAGACACTGCATATAAATATATTTTAGTTGCAGTGGAGTCGTGCACATGTTTCATCTGGGTCTGGCCACAACGGAGTGCTGACGCTCAAAATGTCATAAGGGATTTGCGTGTCTTTGTGGGAATTTTCGCCTGTGGCACCTTCCATTCTGACCAAGGTCCAGCATTTGCAAGGCTTACAAGGACGCAATGGGTTCACTGGGGGTGCAGGTGAAATTTTCGTCACCGTATCGGCCTGAGGGCAATTCGATTGTTGAACGAATGAACCGTGACTTAAAGCAATCCTTGACAGCTAGAGTCTTAGGTACTGGCAGGAACTGGCTGGCCCATTTGTATACCGTACAACGTGCACTTAATAATCTCCCGAGAAGACCTCTGGGTGGGCGGACCCCATATGAAATGCTTTTTGGCATAAGAATGTTTGTGCCTGACCTTGATGGTCTAGACATGGCGGTGCAATCCGCCATCTTTGATGTAGATAATCATTCTACTATGTTAGAGGACTTACAAGAAGCCCGAGACAAACTTGCGATTGCACATATACCTTCAGCCACAGACGCTGCACTGCAGATTCCGGTTGCCGGCTGGCTTCCGAAGATTGGAGATCTGGTTCGAGAGAAGGTGGAGAACAAAAAAGAATTCGGCCCCTCTTATCGTGCACCGGTTCCAGTCCTTGGCTTGAAGGGTACTCGTACAGTCATCTTACCACCGCTTCCTGGTCGCAAGGAGAACAGATACTTCTCGGTGGAAAATGTCAAGCTACAACATCTGGCCGATCCTGAATAGTGTTACGCCAGCGGTCTCTTGTCCTATCATTTACCGGACGAATGTTCGTGGCCATCCTACACAAACGGTCACTGATGTTGCTATCGAGATGGTGGATTTGCCTGATAACTTGCACGACTACCCGGATTCCCCCTGCAATGAGGAGCCCGAGTATATCTACCCCGCAACCGAGTCCGTGGCTCATTTACCAACAACGTCACTGAGCCCAACACGTTATTCCTTTGACTCGGATTCCACTCCATCACTTGTCCCATCCAAATTCAGTATTTTTGTATCCTGGTTCAGAGACAATTTTTTGTTCCCCCCATGGACATACATTTGGTTGGTGCTTTTCCTAATTTTTTTGTTCATGTCTATTGGCTTTGTCACAGTGTTTTTTCTGCTCATAAATGGACACTATTTGCCAGAACGCTCTGTGGTGAACTCTGTCGCTGGAACTTTGGCTCCACATTCTTCATCGCACATCATGAAGCGAGACCACACATTTGTGAACATTTCAGTGTTTCCAGTTGCTGATGGCATCATTTGGGATGCGGTGAACTTCCAAATTCATGGTCCAACCGAAATTATTAATGTACCAAATGTCCTCCGTGTTTCAATGGGTGATGTCGTAAAAAGTAATATTCATTCTGACGATTGGGATGTACATGCAGTTTAAGCATTATTTACTGATTTGAAATATTATGCTGCTTTTCATGCTGAAGATCTGTACATGAATTCTGCAAATTACGCTGATTTGTATTGTATTGTATTGTTACCAGCATTGGGGCAACCACTTCCTTCATAAACCCAGTACCCTTCGGGGTCTTTTTAATTACACCCAATGGGAACATTGTCCGACCCCTTTGCCAGGTAGCTCCCAGACTCTTAGAAATAAGTTTACTTATTTTACAGATTTTAATAGATCGAACCCTGGGTCCTATTTCTTTAAATTAAACACTTCCTTTACTGAAAAAATCATGTTAACCCATACCAAATTACTATATTCCGGCTCCTTTTTAAAAGCCTTAGCTGTGGGTGGGTATGAACATTGGCTTATCACCATTGATTTGAAGTCTATTTGGGGCTCCAAAGCATGGCAGGTGCAGGGCACTGAAGCCTTGCATCGTGCTTGCCTCATCCCGGCCCAAATTCCCAAATGCCTGCCAACTGCGTTTTCATAACCCGGATACTGGCTACATACAAGACAAGCCAGATCCACGGTTTTCTGACTCTCGTACTGTTACAACATATTCTGTTGGTAAATTATGTAAACAGTGGTTGCAGCACTCTTCCCTAGATTCTGTTAAACAACATTTAACGCTCCTATCAGGCAACATTGATCTGTCCGATTTTATTCTGGGGCCTCTAGGTCCTCGACCTAAGAGATTCATTTATGAAACTTATAATGAACTCTGGAAGCTTTCGCATATTGAAGCTGCTTCCCGTCTGCGGGAAATCGATCAAGCAAATTTGGAAAAGGTGCTTGCTGTTGTTGACAATAGTATTAATACCCTGTCTTCCCGCATTTACACCTTAGAGAATATTATTTCCTCTGTTGTTGATATTGTACAAGATGATGTTTCTGTGTTATATCATGGTCAGGATCAATTGCGTTCAGTAATGCAGTTTGCATGGACTTTGCAAACTCTTAAAATGGGGAAAGTTCCTTGGCAATTTTTGAACACCTCTGCCTTGTTTTCGCCTTTTAATTTGACTGAGAAACAGCGATTCATGTCCATGAAGGATGCAACATACACTCTGTTACATATTGAAAAGATAGAGCCCTTACCATTCTCTATTGCGGAATTGGATTCTGCTGTGTGGCTAGTACACAGGGTTATCGCTTTGCATTTTTCAATGTTTGAATTTAGTTCGTGCTTGAAGCATTATCCTGTGGGCCGTTTCCAGCCTTTGGGCAGTGCCTTCCTGCATGAACTTTGGTCCCTGCCTTTCATGTTTAAATGCCTTAGAGACGGAAGGGAGGTTTTTCTCACGGGGGAGTCAGGCGATTCAACTGTGGGTCATTCCCTTATTTGCAAACACATTAAGTTGCACGGAGCTTGTAACGTTTCGGCTCAGAATCTTGCTTGTGTGTTGAAGGGTATTCCAGCTCCTGCTATTTCTCCTACTTTCACTGTGCTTGCTAATGGTAGCTATTTGCTTTTGAATAACCAAGACTGCTGTGGCCTGCTTGCCGGCATACCATATATTGTTACTGTTTCCCACAGGGTTGTCTGCTGCAAAAATGTGCTTTTTCCTCCCCCGCACGACATCATAGATAGTTCTGTGTGGCCTTCCATTCCTACTCTGAAGGCGGATTTCAATAAATTGAGCAGAATAAAGGCGCTATTATTGAACCAGGAGGTTATGCTCACATCTGCCCGGGAGACGTTCATTCTCCAGGTGGCAAGTACCCACAGTGAAATACAGGCCCTTTTAAACACTAACCTCCAACAACATTTCGGTGAACTGATTCACCGTGTTTTTAATTCGTCCCGCACTGAAGGTCTAGTGCACTTTTTTAAAGTAGTGGGCTCTGGCCTTGTGACCTCTTTTCAAACTATTTTTAGTGTAATACCGGCTTTTATTCATTCCATCTTTTCCAGCGTCTTTGGTGGCTTTCCACTGATCCTCGCCTTGGTGGCTGGTGTCCTGCTGTTGGTCTGTTTCCTACGCAATGGCTGCACCTCCATGGGCCCTTCTCGAGCCAGGTCGGCTCCAGATGCTCCGTGATCGCCTCCTCGCTGGCTTCGGCGTCCTGCCGTTGGCGACAATGAGTGTGTCCTATACACTTTCTTTTCGCTTTGCGTATTTCACTTGCGTGCAACCTGTGATGTCTTGCATCAGATGTCCATTCTCGTGGGCCATGGATTATTGCCTCTCCAATACGTCTTTGTCTGTTCTGGATTTTGTTCAGTTGGTGGGTCCTCTAGAGGCCCATGAACGGGACTGTTCCGCTGCAGGCTACATGACGCGTGCGGCTGCACTGGGGATTTTGGCACAATGGGATATCTGGGCGGCTGCTCAGAATCTCCTACAACAGAGTTATATTGAATATCACGCAAGTTGTCCCGCATTGCTGTTTGCTGCTCCCTCTTGCGAGGATCATGACTGCAGCTTTGATTTACTTGACTGGATGGCGTCGCTTTTTTCCGATGATTCCAATGATGTCCTCTTGGAAAGTGTGGCGTTTTTTTGCACGTACACTTTTTTGGATTGAGAGGGTTTTTGCTTTCTGTGACCTGCCTCCCTGGATGTGTGTCCATTTTTTTTTTTTTTGTTTTTTGATTTTTAGTTCACGTCTCTCAACATTCGTTCTGTTCTGCTCAGTTTATTTGGACTCTGTCGTCTTCTTGAACGTTGAACTGCCCAGGGGAGGGTGTCGTGTGGTTTGTGGCCTCCTTGTCTACCTTGCTACGTTGGCCTGGGCCTAGCTGCCATGAGGCCCTTTTTGCGCACGTTCCTTTGTGCCGTTGTTTCTCGAGCCTCTGCTTCTGCCCAGCTATCTTAGCACTGTCTGCATTTCTATCTTTCACCTTGTCTCCTGTTCCCTTTTGGGCTACTGTCTGCACACCATGTACAAGGTCGAAAAACAACGTCCCTTGTTCCTGCTGATTTGGCCAGTCCCTCGCACTTAGACATAACACTCTATTTACAGCTGCTTTGGAGAAATTTGTGGGCTTTTAATATTGTGATTTCAATGTTGGAGACACTTGAAGAACAACCTTTCCAGAGAGAAGAGCTGTTTGTATCTGATGATGTAAACTGTGCATCTAGATATTGAGGTATGGGGGTTCGCTAGTCAAAGCCCAGAGGTCTTCTATTTTTATAATAAACTAGCTACTAGCACGGGGAGGGTGGTAAGGCCATATAGCCTTATATCCACTGCTTTATGAAATGCTTTCCCCGTTTGTATTCTATGGAGTTGTAACTATGCTGCTTATTTTATCATTATGCATTATGCTGATAGTACTGGCATGTGTACTGTATCTTAGAGCACGTTAGTTGAAATAAACATTTTAAACTATACAGTGTCTCTTCTTACGCACGATTGTGGACAGGTATGAGTGAGTTATGAAAGGGTGTTCTTGCTACTGCGAGTCCTGAGAGAGAGAGATACCGTGTTCTGGGTTGTCTAATCATTGGTAACATTGTTGCTAATGAGACGCTACAGCTAGTCGGATTAGGGTTTTAGGTGCTAAGGTTTATGGTTGGCTCACCACTATATTCCGAGGTCCTATTATCCTGTGCATAGCTCTGTATATGTGCAGAATCCCTACAACAGCCCCTATACAAAAAAAATCCACTGCGCTGAAAGTGGGATTTTGGCTTGCTGATTAATTATCTCTGGTAAAATAGGATGGAGGTGGTTGTCCGCAGGTGGTCCACAACTGACAGTGGCAAGCCTCCTTCAATAGGCAGTCATCTAGGTATGGAGAAATGTGCACTCCTGGCGTTCAAAGATTGCCACAACCACTGCCATCACCTTTGTAAATACCTAGGGGGCTAAGGCCAAAGGGTAGGACGGTGAACTGAAAGCATTCCTTCCCCGCAATGAAGTTAGCGGAGTCACCTGTGGGATGGAAGGACGGGCAAACTAATGTACACACCCTGCAAGTCCAAGGAAACCAACCATCCAATCCACAAGAGCTAAGCAGAGAGGACCTGGGCTAGAGTCCACATCTTGAACTTGTCCTACAGAAGGAAGGTGTTCACGAACCAAAGAGCCAATATTTACCTGCAGCCACCTTCCTTTTTTGGGATAAAGAAGTAATGGAAATAGCATCTATTGCCCCCCACCCTCTCTGTGACTCTTTGCATTGCTCCTTTGGCCAGCAAAAATTGAGCATCTTTGGGCAGGATGGAGGTATGGTCTGCTGAGGTCTGAGTGAAAGCAGAAGGACAGAAAGGGACGAGCGTGACCACAACTGACAACCTGCAGCACCCACTGGACTGTGGTAACTCATGCGAAAGGGGCAAGTAGAACTATATTCTAGCCCCGATTGGCAGTGGGTAACTCCTGAAGAAGGAACCAGAGTGGCTCAGTGGCTTTGGCATGGGAAGAAGAGTATAATACCTGGCCATGAAGTTGGAGTACCCATCCAGTGCCTCCACCGTTTTCCCTGGCGCATTGACAGGCTGGATGTACACTGCAGCATGGGATGAGATGGTTGCCTCCAGCCATGAGCCAGGTCGTGTGAGTATACTCTGAATTTCTGGAATTTATGAGGACTGGGCTGGGCTTAGCAGACTGGGCTGAGCAAGCCCATGAATTGGATCATTTCACTGGTGTCATTAAACTTTACTGGCCTTAGACTTTCCCGAAGCCTTTCCACAAGACCTTCTGGTTTTGGATACTGAGATAAGAAGGCAGGGTCATCTGGGACAGGTCTGTGACAACTGGGCTATTGGTTTACTAACCAGTGGCACTGAGCATAGCTTAGCACACGTTGCAGCCAGAGTGTTTGAGGGCTTCATTGAAGAGTGGTAAAGGCTCTAAAGTTGCAAATACAGGCAGCGAAATTTCAGGAGTCAGATTAGCCTTGGTTTCCACTGTTGGCAGCTGCAGCTCTAATACCTCTGCTGCCACGTGTACCACCACAGCAACGGAGGCACTTTTTCAGTGGGTGCCAAAAGGGCAGTCCAAATCCATCTCCGGCAAGGTAAAGCTCACTGGCATTTTACAGGCCTAAGTATACTCCATCGCATAGTAAAAGGGCAATGTATTATATGCCTTCTCATTATCATCTACATCATGTGGAACATCCTGAAGGTCTTCTAAGGCATCTGAGCCGAATAAGGTCTCAAGTTGACAAATCTGCTGGCGTCAAAGCAAAGGCACTACCAAAGAGTCTTCTAAAACAGTTAGCTGAGCCCTAGTAATCTCATAGTAAGACACTGGCCGAGGTCAAGCCGAACTCAGTTCCAGCTCAAAAATCCACATTTGGGTCCGATCTGTGGCTGCCCCACCAGAACCAGCATAACCTCTAGCAAAGAATTGAAGGTGCAACCGAGAACCAGTGAGTGGCCAATTAGAGGTTTACCCGGGTCAGGCGGAGCTGGGGCAGGACCTGCCGGTAAAAGTCCTACTGGGAGCCCGAAAGATCCATGGAACCTGAAAGTGTCCCAGAGGGATCCAGAATCATCCAGGAGAGTAGCAACATTGCCTCCTTAAAGGCCTCTACCTGCTGTGGAGTTGAGGACAGCCTGGAAAATTCCAGATCAACGGCTCCAGCTGTGGAATGGGGCCAGTTTTGGAGTGAAGCAGTTGGACCGTTAGCAAGCTGACTGTGAGATATCTCCTTGTGACATCTTTCCTTGGAGTGGGAACGACGGACGGGGAATACTCCCAACTAGACTTTTTGTGTCTGCAACAGGATGTGGCCTTGAACTACGTTTTATACTTACCGAAGGACAGGGATTTCAACTGGGACTTGTTGTGGGCACAGATCTGCAGTCTCAGTGACATACAACTTCGCCTTCCACTCCCTGATGGCCTTCAGGTGCATTAGGGAGCATCTGTTACATGACTTCGAATCATGCTTGGATCTGACATGCTAAAGATAGACATCATGCGGGTCCATTACTGACATCTGCTTCCCACAGTTGCGGCATGGCTTCAAGCCTGTTGTTTCCAGCGTAAACATCCCTAGCACACGGTTGTGAAAAGATGCTATGGGACTCAGGAAAGTAAAGGTAAGTTCGTAAGCAAAGATCCAGATCTGTGTTTAAATGTGTGGAAAAAAATGAACTGACATCATTGTGCAGAAGTGGTGCCTATAAATGGCTCCAAATCGTCACTTATGAGGGAAGGATGAGGTTAGCATGATGTCTAAGACGGCCACCTAACAACATGTAGGAGCAATTGCTAAAAAGTTTCCGGGTTCGTTCTGGCGCCTGCAGGAATTCAAAAGGTGAGGTTTCTGCGGTTAGAAGTATCCATTTAAAGTAAGCCTGGGCGGTGAACTCCGCTCCACTCGTGGAGTTTGCGGAGTTTTCCGCACTCCGCGTTACGCTTAGCTCACGGAGTTCCAAAACGCGGAGCAGAGTTTTTTTCCTCGTTCGCGATCGCCAACGTCAAGTTGGTGAGTGCAAGCGTGGAAAATCAACCTCCCTGTGAGATTTCTCAACGCGGACGGTCAGATTTCTCATTGTGAGTAGTCGCGTATGCTCGAGACCTCTCGCGTTGAGAAACCTTCCGTTCACGTTGAGAAAGCTGCCGCTCGAGTAAAAAATCTACTCGAGCAGCAGAAAGGAAGCAGCGCCCACTTGCGCTGTGCACGGTGCCGTTCGCGATGATTGCACAGTGCGGACAAACACCCAGCGCTGAAAGTCACTGCGAACGGCATTTATCTAATACACTCCGCCGCTTGGGGAGCTCCGCGTAGCGCAGCAGAGTTTTCTTTGTACTTCGCGGAGTTCCGCGTAGGAACTCCCTAACTCCGCCCATGCTTAATCTAAAGGCTCTCTTTCTGTGAAGCACTTAGCCCTCGCTCGGTGTGAAAAACAACTACAGACTTTCTTATATGTCCTCTGACATCTCATGTTGCTCTGAAGGAGGTACGATGATTGTAATTAATTTACACCCAGATCTTCGTAACCATGCCCCTTATTGAAGAGAGCGGCACCTCTTAAGCAAACCTGCAAGTATGTGGGTTGTGAATTCTTATCTTTGGAAATCTCAGAGCAGTAACTCAGCTGACAGGGAGTGAACTTCAGGTGATGAGAAAGAAATTGCTGAACTTGGGCATCATTGCTTCACCCTGGTACCAAGCTTGTCTGAAGATGATTTGAAATGATAAATCATACGCCTTTTTTAAAACAGAACCTTTCTGATTTTATGGCGGGCATCCTGCAGATGTAGAGTAATGAAGAAATGTCTTACATTATGACACTACTTGAATTCTCTCACAGGCGCAAGTAGCCTTAATAAGAAACCGGAGGGATGTGCTTTTTGCTCTAAAAGCGGGTACAAAACTGATGCACATTTTGCATTCGTCCCGAGGCATTTGTAGGCCTGGGTGCAATTTCAATTACGCTGGCGTAATTTGGGTTGTTTGTGTGATTTCAGAAATTCCACATTATGCAATTATACAATTCCACATTATGCAATTCCACATACAGTTCCACATTATGCAATTATACAATTCCACAAAATTCTCAAAATTACGGCAATATGCTACGTAACATAGTGATACCGCAAAAATATAGTTCAGGAGCGGGGGAACAATGAAAATGAGAAGAAGGTGAGTGGGTTTTGTTTCCAAGTATGTGTGTTTCTAGCGCGAGAACGCATTTCATGCTAAAACATAGGCTAAATGCCATATTTGCATTTTCTGTAATCACATGTAATTTTGCAGAATTTCCCCAAAATTCCATGTAATTATGTTAAAGCAAATTTCGCACACCCTAAATAATTTCCCTCATTCACTTGTGTGTTTAATACGTTTATTTCCCTGTCTTTCTCCAAAATTCCCTCATAACCCCACGATGCTCTCTTGTTATTTTACAAAGGAGTGCTCCCGAATTACTGGGAGCAATGTATATAATTTTAAACGACACAGATACAAGACCTGATTTAGACTTCGGAGTACGGTAATTCCTCTGTCAGGCTGACGGAGTAAAATACTCTTGTGCCTTGAGGAGTAACTGTACTCCAAATTTAGAAATGCCTGCCAACCCAGCGGACATCTCTTAATATTGGCAGGAACCTCTGTCACATCACATCACGTCAATGTACTAAAGGTTTGATGGACCTACCGTAAAAATGACAGTACTGTCCATCAAACTTTAAACATGTTTTTGTTTTTTCCAAAAAACACAAAAACTAATGACACCCCTCCCCCCCCATGGGAGTTTTCTCCCTTGGTTTGGGGGTCATTTAAACATTTTATTGTCCCTTAACAGTACCTTCTCTTCCAAACTCCAAATCAGTCTCATAATCTTTTTTTTGCAGTGATTGACAGCAGTGGCGGCTCCTCCGCTATGACAGAGAAGCGTCGCCCAACTGCTTTTGTGCAGTGCAGAGCAAAGGAAATATAAAATGCCCAAACCAGTCATGCGCACTTTCCCCGTTTTCCATGCAGGCTGCAATAGAACAAGCCCAGGCCCCGATTCCCTGGGTGAGCATCGAACCAGGACGCTCAAAACCAATCACAACGCTGCATTGCAGCGTTGTGATTGGTCAGGGGAGCCTGGCTGTTCTTCTGGGCTTCCTGTCCCACAAGGAGAGCCGGAGCAGAGAGAGACGCGGTACCGGCAGCAAGGTAGGTGAATAATTTTTTTTTTTCTCCATTTCTCGCCCCCCGCGCAGCTCCCAAACCCCCCGCCGTGCCCATCTACACCCCGCCACCCACGAGTCATGCCAGCCACCACTGATTGGCAGTGGCGTACCTAGACCTCGTGCTGCCCGTGGCGGTGCCTGCATTTGCCGCCTGCAGTGGCCGCATGTAATAGCAGGGGGGGGCTGGCGATTCCTGCGTTTGCCGCAGGTAAGATGGGGGAGGCCGCCGCCCCTAAAAGTCGCGCCCTCTGACACCCCCCCCCTAGCTTCGCCACTGGTGATTGGGACAAAGCCTGTGCCTTTCTTGGGTGTCATCTTGACTGGCTGGAGTTCAGAATAAAGCGAGACTCGATGACGAGTCAGAGCTGAAGGAAAAACACTGTCTTCTCTCCGTTTAACTGGAAAGGTAAGACTGTGAATGGGTGGCAGCGGTCAATTGTTCCAAGGTACGGAGTCTGTTAGGTGATGTGGTGGCATAGATTCCAGTGGCCCTTGCAGATTAGGAAGTGCCCATTAATCCACGACTTTTCAGTATCAGTAAGGCAGCCGGACCAAGTGACATCTTAGGGTTCCTCAACAGCTTTCTGCAGGGGGCGCCATTATATTGTATGCAACTACTGTACGTAGTTTTTTCAGAAGGAGTGCGAGGACTAATGCATTGAAAACATTGGCCATACAGATGGTTTGTCAATAGATGCCGATGACCATTGCTAATATTCTGGCTATGAAGATACGCTTTAATCATCTCTGAATGATGCCTCCACCGTGACTGGGAGCGGCGATGAATCTGAGGGGGCATGTGTAACTTCATCAGCTGAGAATCTTGAAGCTGAAGCTGCAGAGAGTACCCTATCGTGAGTTGGCATGCATAGAATTTCGAAAGTTGTAACGTCTCTAGTTGGATTATTTTATAAAAATGTCATTATTTTAGAATACAATACAAAGATATGTTTGCAACTCACTGAAAATTATCACAATTTCTCTCCATACGCACATAGAATAACCATTAATATTAATAATTACATATTTAACATATTTACTTTGCAAAATTAATATTTGTACATCAATATTGACAGAAAGTCATTACTGGCGTATTATTTATCAAAGTCCCATGACAAACAATATGACAGAACAGACACAAACGCACACTCTCATCAGAAACCTAATCATGGAATTCATTCAACCAGTAATGTATTATTACTTATTTCACCCAACATGCTCAATTTTTAAATTACATTTTCTCTTTTTCTGCAAGAAAAGACATATTCGAAATCCAGTTTTTTAATGCAGGCCTAACATCTGCTTTCTATTGTTTTAAAATGTGCTTTTTGGGCACAACTACATATCAAATAACTTACAACTTCTGACCTTAAGTAAACCTGCTTCCAACAGTAACTTGATTTAACTGTGAGAAGGATGTCCAACCAATGTTTGTACCAAGAAGCATTTCCAATACGATTCATTACCTCCTAACTGATGGATCATACTTTCTGACAGCTCAACAGCATATGTGTGAATGTCCCAAGGTAGCAATCTAGTTGGATTCTGATATTCTGTGTGCGATGCGTGGGCCATTTGGTATTTCAGAAATAGTTGTAAAGAAAGTGAAATTCTAATTTGAGTCTCTTAGCAGAGGCAAGTAGCTCTTTAAACTGGGAAAGAAATTGTCAGCCTAAAATGATTGATTGTATACTAACAGAGTACTTTTATATAGTGTGAATACAAGCTGTATAGTCAATAGAGGCCTAAATGATATACTTAATTAGTACCCGTCTCAGTGGCATACGTGTAATGGACCCCGGTGACTAAAAGGTTGAGGAGGATAGTGTTGAGCTCAGGTCACACACAGGTCGCTGCAACCAAAGGTATCTTAATAGAGTGAGTTATATCTTTGCGAAAGTTGAGTTAAAAGCTCCACATATCAATAACAAATTAAGAAAGTTGATTGAAAAGAACTATGGGCATAATGTGGAAAAAAATGAACTGACATCACTGTGCAGAAGTGGTGCCTATGGGCATGATTTAGAGTTTGGCGGAGAGGGTATTCCATTGCAACAGTGTCAAAGTACCCTGTCCGCCAAACTGAAGTTCTGCCCACTTTTTGGGCCGAACCTAAGTATATCAGTGATGGAGACTACTTTGTCTCCATCACTGACATACTCCTTCGACAGCCTGACAGAACAAGGGCCATCAGAGGTTTGTCCATTTGGTCACCTGCCCTATTTAGAGTGGGCAGACAAATGGCAAATGTGTACCTTCACACACCACCATCCAAAACGTGACGGTAAGCGAAAGTAAAAACATTTTAATGACCTCACACCATAGGAGAAAATTCCCATGGAGAGGGGGTCATTGTTTTTTTTGTTTTCAAAAGGAAAATCCCACTTTGGGATTTCGTTTTTGAAAATAAAAAACAATATTGAAAGTGCGCCTTACGGCATCGTCATGTTGACGATGCCATACACTTTTAATGCATTGACATGAATCATTGTGTCTGCGGTTTCTGCCAATGTAAGAGATGTCTCTGGTTTGCAGGAGAGTCGTGACACCAAGGCCAGTCTAGGAATTTGTACATTTCCCTACAACTTCTTCAGTTTTTTCCTCCTTTTCTGCGCGTCTTATGTTTGATTATATTGTCTAATTCACGTAAATGGTTAAAAGAAGACAAAAGGTTGAATGAGGCTGGTGAGAAAGCCCATTATTTATTTTCACATTTATTTGTTTAGTTATGTGTTTAATGCAGTGTGGTGGAGATCTCGAGGAGTCAACACAACAAACATTTGAGAATAATCTAGAATTCCTACAGGTTTTATATAGATATAAAACAGATAGCATGGAGTTGTTGTGTTATTATATTAAACCCACAACAGAGCTAAATTCTGTTATTGGAAGATAATTCGTGATCTGTAGGAAAGTGCCACTTTTTGACATTGTCACCCTCACTTTTTGCTCACTGGTACTGATGTTGGTACTGCTAATCAGGCCCCAGTACCAGTGCTTTTTCCTAAAAACAAGACAAACGCTTAATTGTAACCCAATTGGCAAAGATTTTAGCACCTTGTAAGCCCCTGGTAAATAGTACCTTTGGTACTCAGGGCATGGGTACTAAAGAGAGTCCCTAAGGCCTGCAGTATGTATTATGCCACCCAAAGGGACCCACACACAAACAGCATGCAGCATTGCAGGGTGCATGAAATGGTGCAAGCCATTCCGAAAACATGAAATTGCCCACTCCCTGTGTGCAATGCCCAAGTACACTGCTGTACTATATGTAAGTCACCCCTACAGCAGACCTTAGAGCCCTAAGACAGAGTGCATTATATTACATGTGAGGGCACATCTGCAGGAGCCGATCTGCCCCTGTGATGTCTAGTTCCTTTGCTAGACATTACAAGTGACCAGGAAGCCATTTTAAAGATATGTACTAGGCACTGGTCATTACGAGTTACCCAGCTACATAATGGTGTCACTGAAAATACTGATGTTTGGTATCAAACACCTTGCCAAAATAAATTCGTACTTACACCAGTATTGGATTTATGAAGACATGCACCCTGCCAGTTACTTAGTATGTTGGTTGACTGGTACCTTCCAACTTCCCACTACAGATGAGTTTCTGAACCCCTGCCAGGGAGAGACTGTGTCTCAGAGGTAAGAAACAATGCCTGCTCGGCAGAAGGTGTTGTCGCCTCCTCCAGCAGGATGGCTAGTGAATTAGCATCTCAAGGTTCGAGGTTTCAGAGCCTCTGCTGCCGTTGAAACGCAACCCCCGCTTCGCCCCAGACTTGGAGAACGCCACCCCCTGCCCATAGGCCCATTTGGCATCAGAGCAGGCGGGAAATTAGATATTCAGGAGGCGTGTTTCACTTACAGACTAGTCACACCCCTAAAGTGGCTACCTGAATTGGACAGTCAGAGGAGGGTTTCACCATCTTAGTTTTTGGTGAACATAGAGCATTCTGGATCAGGGTTATGCCCACTCCACACAGGAAGTGGTCATATAGGGGGTGCAGTCACCCTAGTGGTAGGTAGCCCATCGGCTACTGTCATATACTCCTCTAAATGCCCCTAAATTGAGTATTTAGGGGTCCCCCCAATGCCGGAGCGACAGATTTGTCTACCGGGGAACAGAAGAAGGACAAAGAAGAGCCGTCACCACGAGAATTGAGGACCTCCACCGAACTTGGCACAAAACTCTGCCTGGCTGCTGGTACCTTGACAATTGTAAAGACCTGACTCGTCCAAAATCTGTGCATCCTCCCCAACACTTGGAGCAGTGCTTAATTTGTGCTGGTGCTTTCCGGTGCTTAGCACCGGCACTTAATTATCTACACGCAATGCTGCACGGCATTGATTTTGATAGCGTTTCTGCACAGAGTGTTACTGTGACGGTTGCTTTTGTCATGGAACTTGAAGTAACAGTCACTGACTACACCAGGAAGGGTCTGACTTGGAAGGCAGCCCTCTGTCATGACTCGGGAAAAGTCAGTGTGCTCCTTGAGTTGATGGACACCGGTCCGGATCGTGATCGTTTGTCTGGCACTGCTAGAGGGGGGGGGTACTGTGATGAAGTGCCAGGAAGAGGGTAGTACGCCAGGCGGGAAGCATCAGGACGGTCAGGTACAACAAGTTTAATGTCTGTCTGCACATGCTGCGCTGGTACCTGGATGGATGGAGGAGAGAGATAAGTTAGGTGTCAGTCCGTGACCGTGTCCGGTGTCCCCAGTGCTTCTCATCCGCAATCCGCAGTACTGTCTGCAGTGCAGTCACTGTCTGACTGAGTCTGCTGAGCTGAGCTCGACTGTCCGTCTCTCTGGTCTCTCCAAGTCGACAGGACAGTTTCCTGAGTCAGTGAATGAGTGAGTGAGTCCCACGCACCGCACGGCCACAGACTCAGTAGTAGTCCGTCGGCCAGCGAACTGTGTTGCGGCCTTGCGGGCGGCCCGGCGGCAGCTGGCAGCCTGCCAGGCCTGCACTGGCTGAGCCCAGTGGAGAAAATGGAGATTCATTCATTTCATTCATGAATCTCAATCTTCATGAATGACTCAAATTCTGCAGCCAGTGTGTGTCTGTCTGATCATACTGTTAATGGCGTGGAGGCCGCGGCCCTTAGCAGTGTTCCCAGCCCGGTGGGCGGGTCGGGAGACTCGGGACACTGAATTGGGCTGGATTTTAGTTCTGCGGGGTTGGGGCTGTGCGGCAGGAGGCAACGTGCGCAGATTTCAGATTGCGCATTGCCACGCCCCAGCATACCCGCAGGGCCGCACCCCACCACCACCGAGTCATCGTGGTTCAATCAACGGGTCACGGTCTTTCAACTCGGTCACTCTGAGTGCCAGCCAGCGCGACCCGACGACGACGTTGGTGTTAAGGGACTGGCAGCAGAGCAGTAGTTAGCAGCCAGTATGGCCCGGCGGCCAACACAGCACCATGACCCAGGTGAGGCAGGCAAGATGGCACCTGGTAGGCCCGCCGCCCCCCAATCAGTTAATAAAGCAGGCTACTACAGCGCAGCAGCTTAAGGCAGTGCTGTGCACCGCTGACTGTCTGCAGTCAGACGTGTGACCCGGGCCGGGCCCACCCCCCGAACGAACCGCCGAAAAGCCAGGATTAAGCCAGTAGTAGTAGTACTGAGTTAAGCACAAAAGTAACTTTAACTAGTAGCGTAGTAGCCGCCACATGCATGCGCCCGGCCGCCCCATTCCATGATCAACAATCATGATGCCAAGACGAGAATGGAGATTCATGAGGGTGAATGAATCTCATCTCAGTTAGTTCTCACTTCTTTTCTCGATTTGATATGTTGATGGGGTGGCGGCCCTTAGTTTAGTGTTGCCGGCCACGGCCGGGCGGGTGGGTCGAGAGGGACACTGATTTGGGCTGGTTTTGGTTCTGCGGGAGTTGGGGCTGTGCGCACGCAGTAGGCAGCGTGCGCAGTTTCATTTTTTCAGATTGCGCATTTGCCACGCCCCAGCATACCCTCACGGGCCTGCCGCACCCCAGCACACCGAATCATCTGATCTTACTGGGTCCGTTCAACAACTTCAATGCCAGCCAACCAGCGCGACGCGACGTTGGCGTTGAGGACTCAGGACTGGCAGCAGCTAGTACTGTGTGTTGTAGTAGCCAGTACGATACCAGTAACAACAACAGCACCAGGTGAGGCAGGCTGGGCTGTCAGTGGCAGTGGCAGGCCTAATGCTGCCCTTAGCAACAGCCTAAGGCAGTGCACTCACTGTCTGCGAGTGCGACTGCACTGCAGTCAGTGTGTCTCGGGCCGGCCGCCCGTCCCAGCACGAACTAAGTTTAAGTTAACAATAATTAACAGCAGTAGTTGTTAAGCAGTACTGAAGAGATAAGAAGTTAATTTAAGTAACTTAACTAGTAGCGCACCCGCCCACTCCATGATCATCATGATGCCATTGCCAATAATGTGCCGCCCATGCCAAACCAACGCTGCTTTTTTGGGGGGGGAGCGTGGTGTGACGGTCGTCAGCAGGTCACCCCCACCCGTCACCGTGTGGTAGTACTGTCTGTCTGTCTGTGTAGCTAAGCTAGCAGCATGCTGCAAGAATGATGAGATCAGTGCACTGCACTGCACTGCCTGGCCGGCAGCCGCCTAGTACTAGGCTAGCCGCCGCCGGCCGCACACAGGTTTTTTAAGTGTGCTGCTGGCCTCAGTGTGGAAGTGGAACCCGGACCCCAACTTGCAATGCGCGGTACTCGGTACAAGAGATCTGAGGGTCAGTGGGGGGTCATAGGTTCAGCCTATCCTAGGACAGGTCCATGCTGAGAGGACTGCAAGACTCCCATGTTATCTATAGCACTACGGCAGTAGCGGACGCTATAGACAGCGCATGGTGATGGCACCCATGTGGATTGCTGTTGATTCTACGTAAGGGCAGGCTGATATTACTTATGCATTGGCATGCCATCATCATTCACAACACGGCACTGCCATTGATGGGGCGGCAACTGCAAGAGATTCTCCACTTGGTGCTGTATGCACCATGGTAGTGATGATGAGAACCTGTGTCACTAAGATGCAACCACATGTCTCTTTGGGACTTTTTAGAGGGAAACAACCTTTAGAACGCATGCATTACATCGCATGCCATTAGATCAAGGTTTTTACAACGCAAGTCGTTACAACGACTTGCACTGGAAGGCGCTATAGGACAAGGAGTAGTTTAATTTACTATCCAACACCTTCCCTACTGTACGTAGGCTGGAGTTGGAATAGTAAATTAAACTACTCCTAAGTCCAGCGCCCTCCAACGCAAGTCGTTGTAACGACTTGCGTTGTTAAAACCGCGATCTAATGGCATGCTATGTAATGCATGCGTGATATCGTCATACATCCCTTTTTAGATGCCCTACTAATTGTGGGTGCATCTCCCTCCCTCACATTATTAATGTGCTCCCCCGCTGAAGGAGGCACATGATCTCTCTCCATAATATTGAGATGCTCTGCTAAACAAGGCCCATATATGTCTGTTCACATTATTACAACAATGCACTGTGTTAATCTGTATGTATATTTGTCAATACTGTGTGTAGATATAGGTAGTAGGTCTGGTCGTCTGGGTCAGAATTTCCATAGGAAGAGCATTGTTGTTTCTTTAGTAATTCTGGTGGTGCTCGACAAATCTGAATGATGTTAATACATTATCTGTATGTATATTTGTCAATACTGTGTGTAGATATAGGTAGGTCTGCACACAGCACACCTAATAATGAATGAGCCCAGCATAGTCTTCAAAGGCTCTTAAAGCGTGCAGCGTGCCATGGTTTGTGCTTGCAAATTTGTAATGTGTAATCATGCCTTAACATGAGTAAGTGGGTGGAGCCAGTGGAGGAAGTGGGTGGAGCCAGAGAAAAGTAGGTGTGGCCTCCGACAAACATTTGAGCACTTGCACTTCATATTTTACAAATTAAGCACTGACTTGGAGGACTGTCCCGCACTTCAACAACCATCTAACATCTCCCTTGGGGTGGAGGAGCCATCCCTCTGCACCCGCAGGCACAGAACGCATTTGCCCAGTACACTTTGTTGTTGGCTATCAGGCCCACCAAGGAATCAGCACATCAGGCAAAGTCTTCGTGCCTCTAAGAGGTCAGCCCCGTCTCGCCCCTGAGTTTTGAGGCGCTAGACCCTCCAGGAGCAAGGGCCCCCCCTTGTACCAATATACTGAGTACCAGGGCACTTGCATCAACCAAGGCTTGTTTGTGCCCAGTCCGGACACCACCATCGTGGAAACCGACCTGCACGACGAGGGACTTCAGGAACGTTGAGACCCACGATGAGAGTGGCCTTGTTATCTTGTTTTTCCTCCCCTCTGCAGGTGAGCCGAGAACCATGAGAGCCTCGAGCACAAGTGGCCAGCCAGCCAAACACCTCTGTACCCGAGCCCCACAGGCCAGGTTCTCGATTCCTGACTGTGTCCCCTTGACCTATGGATCCTCATGACCTGAACCCTCATTTGGGTTTCCTGGACTTGGCCCAAAGTCCCCACTTGCAGCTTCTTTGTTTCAGGTACCATTGACTCTACCGGCGTAGCGCTCAAGGCTACCATCCCGACAAGCACCTCTGTACCAGGACACCCCAGGGCAGGTAAACCCAATCTGCTGGTGGATCTTTGGACCTTGGCCCCCAAGTACCTTAAGAATTAAAGGGCACCTCCGAACATTGACTGCAAGTATATATTTGCTGTGTATGTTTTTCCTCCCATACCATAACATTACCACATTCAAGGCTCATACCTCAAAAAACGTTATTCAGGACTTTTTACTGATTTCTTATAAAATCAATAACTCAGAAAGTGCTGTGTTATTTTTGTAAATTGGTCTCAGATTTCTTCTTGAGTGTGTGTCTCATTTATTGACTCTGGGGCCGATTCCGATCTCGGCCGGAAATCTCCCCGACCGAGCCGGACCCAGAGAGAATTCCGACCGAATCGGACCCTAGCAGTCCGACCGAACGAGTATGATGCGCATGCATGCTATCGGACTCGAGTCGGTCGGACTCCCATTGAAGTCAATGGGAGCCTGTCGTACAACACGTACGCGGGCTCCCATTGACTCAATGGGTGCGAGGCGGTCAAGGGCGCCCCCTACAGCGCGTACGCGTCCATGCGCATCACGGCATACTTTCCCAGGTAGGGGGGACCCATGGGTCCCCCCTGTGTGCGACTTGCGCGCCTACGCGTACAGGGGGGTCCGACGCGGACCCCCAAAGTCCGGCTCCGACAGCTTTTTCGAGCCGGACGGCGCGAGTCGATCGGACTGCTCGCGGCGCGCATCGTACTTACCCGGCCGGGAAACGTCTCCATAGCGCGGTGCGAGTCGTGTCCATGCGAGTCGGTCAAAGCGTGTTAAAGCCGCGTTCGAGTCGGTCGGCGATTTCGCGGGTGCTTGCATCGTACTCGCTCGGCCGGACCCGCGTACGATTCGGTCGGTAAACAGGGCTCCGAATCGGATCCGGTGAATCCGAATCCGATTTGGAGCACTACCGGCCGAGATCGGAATCGTCCCCTCTGTGTGTACAATATGCAACAAATGCTTAACACTCCTCTATGGTAAGCCTGAGCTGCTCGACCACGCTACCACAAATAGAGCATTTGGAATTATTAAAGTAAGCCCTGTAAACAAATTAGGGTCATCTGGACTTTTTGACTGGCATGCCCCTACATTGGTACTACTGCATAAAAAGCCAGCTTCCTACGTGATGTCCTTTACAGTGTCTCATACATAGCACTCCTGCAACTCTCTCCGTCGGGCTGCTTTTCTGTATCCGACACATGTGGCGTCCACCAAGCACTCAGAAAGTGAGAATGCTAGGAGTCTGCCTAACCAGGACTCTGGGTTCTGAGCCTATGATATAAAGTTGGCCTCACTGCACCTCCTTGACTAGTTGTGGATGAGCGACAAAGGGTTAGCTGAAGGGAGTTGGTGTATAGCGAGTTAAGATGCAATAGTGTGTAATTATCAAAGCTGCAGTAAAAAATGTCCATCCAGAATTGTGGCTATACAACACTTTAATGATACAGAATATGTTAGTATATTCAATGTAAATGTTGTGAGTTTAATCATACAAACGCACAACAGTAGAAGCATTGTACAATCAATTGATGGTAAAAAGCTATGCAGCACTAAAGCCAGGCCTGCTGTCTACACACATTATATAATGTTCCCTATTGCTAAATGATAGCAAACGTCAGCACAACCCTGCAGCAAAAAGCACAACACAACAATACAGAGCCACTGTAATGGTTAAACAGCATTCACAAACAATACATAATAACATTCACTCACTGAATGCGATCAGTACGCTTCAAAGTGTAGCATTCGTAACCCTCCTCTCAATATGGTTACTTTGTTACGGGTTTGTAACGTGGACCCATAAAACCCAAATGTGGTTCTTAACCTTTTGAGTTCTATGGACCCCCACTTAATCATTACTGGAGCCCGGGGAACCCCATTGCTAGAAATGGAGTCTCTAGTTGGCATAGGTATGTACCGTGTCCAAGTAGAGCCCACCAATCTAGTCAGGGTAAGTCAGATACACACTTAAAGATAACCTGTGCTCACCTGGAGCTTGGCACAGAGCAGTGTGGCTTATCTAAAGAGGCAATGTGTAAAGTATTTGTGCAACACACACAGTAACACAATGAAAACACCACAAAAGACTCCACGCTGGTTTAGAAAAATAGAGAAGAATTTTATAAATAAATCAAGACCAAAACAACAAAAAGCCAATAAGTAGAAGTCGCGATATTAATTTTTAATGAATAAAAGTGTTTCTAGGGCTTACAAGCAATAACTGCCTAAGGGGGTTATCTGTTTGCACTGGACAGGGGCAATTCAAAAGTTCAGGCCGGCTACAGGACCCATGCAGGCCCAGTAAACAAAGTATCTAAAACCTTGGTGGTCGTAACCGCAAGATGCGGGGTGTAGACAAGAGATGCGTTGATGTCAAGCCCGTCATCTAGGTGATGCGTCGAGTCGCCGGACAGTGACTAAGCAGCAAAAGTAATATTCTAACTCCACCGGGTAATTACCTCAGGGCAGGTGCTGGATAGTGACTAAGGGGCAAAATTACTATTCTGATTCCAACGAGTAATTACCTCAGGGTAGGTGCTGGACACTAAGGGGTTGATTCCGATCTCGGCCGGTAGGGCACCGAATCGGATTCGGCTTAACCGGATCCGATTCGGAGCCCTATTTCCCAACCGATTCGTACGTGCGTCCGGGCGAGCGAGTACGATGCGTGCGCTCGCAAAATCGCCGACCGACTCGTTCGCAGAACCCGACCGCTCCGACCGACTCGCACGGACTCGACTCGCACCGCGCAATGGAGACGTTCCCCGGCCGGGTAAGTACGATGTGCGCCTCGAGCAGTCCCACCGACTCGCGCAGTCCGGCTCCAAAGAGCAGTCGGAGCCGCACTTTGGGGGTCCGTGTCAGACCCCCCCTGTACGCGTACCCGCGCGAGTCGCACACAGGGGGGACCCATGGGTCCCCCCTACCTGTGCATGTACGGCGTGAGTCGCTTTGCCGCGTACCCGCTGTAGGGGGCGCCCTTGTTCGCCTCGCACCCATTGAGTCAATGGGAGCCCTCGTACGCGTTGTACTACCGGCTCCCATTGACTTCAATGGGAGTCCGACCGAATCGAGTCCGATAGCATACGTGCGCATCGTACTCGTTCGGTCGGGCTACTAGGATCCGATTCGGTCGGAAATCTCTCTGGGTCCGGCTCGGTCGGTGAGATTTCCGGCCCGAATCGGAATCGGCCCCTAACTAGGGAAAAATTACAATTCTAACTCCACCAAGTACTTACCTCATGGCAGGTGCTGGACACAAAGGGGTCGATTCCGATCTCGGCCGGTAGGGCACCGAATCGGATTCGGCTTTACCGGATCCGATTCGGAACCCTCATTTCCGACCGATTCGGACGTGCGTCCGGGCGAGCGAGTACGATGCGAGCGCTCGTGAAATCGCCGACCGACTCGTTCGCGGGACCCAATTGCTCTGACCGACTCGCTCGGACACGACTCGCACCGCGCAATGGAGACGTTCCCCGGCCGGATAAGTACGATGCGCGCCTCGAGCAGTCCGACCGACTCGCGCAGTCCGGCTCCAAAGAGCAGTCGGAGCCGGACTTTGGGGGTCCGTGTCGGACCCCCCTGTACGCGTAGCTGCACGAGTCGCACACACCTGTGCGTGTACGGCGCGAGTCGCTTCGACGTGAACCCGCTGTAGGGGGCGCCCTTGTTCGCTTCGCACCCATTGAGTCAATGGGAGCCCGCGTACGCATTGTACGACCGGCTCCCATTGACTTCAATGGGAGTCCGACCGAATCGAGTCCGATAGCATATGGACGCATCGTACTCGTTCGGTCGGGCTGCTAGGGTCCGATTCGGTCGGGAATCTCTCCGGGTCCGGCTCGGTCGGAGAGATTTCCTGCCCGAATCTGAATCGGCCCCTAACTAGGGGGAAAATTGCTATCCTAACTCTACCAAGTACTTACCTCAGCACAGGTGCTGGACAGTGATTAAGGGGCAACATTACTATTCTAACTCCACCATCTACTTAACTAAGGGCAGGTGCTTGACAGTGACTAAGCAGCAAAAGTACTATTCTAACTCCACCGGGTAATAACCCCAGGGCAGATGCTTTACAGTGACTATGGAGCAAAATTACTATACTAACTCCAACAAATACTTACCTCAGTACAGGTGCTGGACAGCGACTAAGGCTCAAAATTACTATTCGAACTCCACAGAGTAATTACCTCAGGGCAGATGCTGGACACTGACTCGGAAAAAAATTACTATTCTAACTCCACCAAGTACTTACCTCAGGGCAGGTGCTGGACGGATCACTGACATAATATCGACTACAAAAATATCCCCATACACAAATATCGACACACAAATATCGACATCCACAATATCGACATCCAATCTTTAAAATGTAAAATATCGAAAAAAATATATAGATGTAAAAAATATTGATGTACAACATATCGATTTTTTTTTATATATAAAAAATAATGTTTAGTAAATTAAATAATAAAATTAACTTTAAACAAAATATTTAGATGTAGTGTACATTTAAACAAATATACTAAATAAATTTAATTTAAAAAATGTAAATGTACATATATAAAATGTAATATATAAATGTATATTTACTTTAAAACAATTAATAAACTAATAACTTTAATTTATTTTAAAATGTTATGAATATATAAAAATTAACAAATAAATATATATAAATATACATATACCTATAACACAAAATCTAATAAAAAAAACATATTATAAATTAAAATATTAATATATTTAAAAAATGTTAAACTTACATTTTGCACTCCATTGAGTACAACAGTAAGAAAAGTGTTGGATAGACTAGGGGTAAAAATTACTATTCCCACCCCAGTGAGTGCAACAGTAGGGAAAGTGTTGAATAGCGGAGGTGAAAAAATTACTATTCCCACTCCAGTGAAGGCAACAGTAGGGAAAGTGTTGGAAAGCGCATCGGTAAAAATTACTATTCCCACTCCAGTGAGTGCAATAGTAGGGAAAGTGTTGCATAGCGGAGGGGTAAAAATTACTATTCCCACTCCAGTGAGTGCAACAGTAGGGAAAGTGTTGGATAGCGTAGGGGTAAAAATTGCTATTCCAACTCCAGTGAGTGCAACAGTAGGGAAAGTGTTGGATAGTGGAGGGGTAAAAATTACTATTCCCACTCCAGCGAGTGCAACAGTAGGGAAAGTGTTGGATAGCGGAGAAGTAAAAATTACTATTCCCACTCCAGTGAGTGCAACAGAAGGGAAAGTGTTGGATAGCAGAGGGGTAAAAATTATTATTCCCACTCCAGTGAGTGCAACAGAAGGGAAAATGTTGGATAGCAGAGGGGTAAAAATTACTATTCCCACTCCATTGAGTGCAACAGTAGGGAAAGTGTTGGATAGCGGAGTGGTAAAAATTACTATTCCCACTCCAGTGAGTGCAACAGTAGGGAAAGTGTTGGATAGCAGAGGGTTAAAATTAATATTCTCAATAAAGTCAATAAAAACAAAAGATAAACTACAATATAAAAATTGTTAAAAACACAAAAATAAAAATATATAAAAATATTAAAAATATCAAAAAATAGAAACGTTATAATCTTAAAAAAATCTAAAACTTACCAATAAACATTATTTTATAATTTTTTTTTTTACAAATAACTATATTTATTATAAATTAATTATAATCAAAAACATTATGTGTTACATAAAATAAATATTCTTTATTTCCTACCCTATAACACCACACATTTCACAACACACATCTAAATTTCCCCAAAAAATGTACCTCCATAATTAACATAATTAATTATCAAATAAACAAATATTATTACTTAAAAATCAAATTAAAACATATAAAAATTAATTTACTAACCAAACATTACCCCTATAAAACCAAAATCCACACATAAAATAAAAGTAAACAATAACCATAAACATTTATCAATTAAAGAATAAATAATAATGAGCAAATATTTATTAATTAATAAAACATAAAATACTTTCCACCCTCTACCCCAATAAACACCACAACACACACATAAAAGTCATTACACAATTTCCATAACTAATTTTACATTTTTTAAATGTTTTCAATTAACAACTTATTAATTATTTGAAAATAATTTACTTCACACCCTTTACCACTATAAATCCCACAACTCAAATTAATTACACAATTGCCATAATTAATTTTTAATAAATTAATTACCATTAATTATAAATTAATTTTAAACACATTACTTCACACCCTATTCCCCTATAAACCCCACCACCCATTCCTAAAAAATGACACAATTAACATAATTAATTACAACATATTTAATTAATTAATATTAATTAACAAACAATTGATAAATAATTATTAATAAATTAATTGCCACAACTAACACTATAAATAAAAAATTAAATAAATATTAATATATAAAAATTATTACATTTATTAAAATGAAATTACTTCCCACCCTACTCCCCTATAAACCCACAACCCGCTCCTACAAAAATAACACAATTAACATAATTACCAATTAATTAATAATAATTAACAACCAATTAATTAATAATACATTATTTTCCACAATTAACACTATAAAATCTAAATTATATAAATACTAATAATAAAAAAATATTAATTAATTTATTATAATTAAGGGGCCCATTACGATGGCGGGCGGAAGCACAACCGCCGTGCTGGCGGATGCAAAAACCACCAGTTACCGCCGGCACGCAGCAGTCCACACGCCCGCCCAATTACGATGCGAAAAGCAGGCCAAACACCGCCGGCAAGCCAGCAACACCGTCCGCCATCAAAGTGCGCCCGCACACGTAGCGGCGCAGCACAACTGACACACACCGTCCGACGAAACACGTCCCGCCCGGCGCATAAATTACGATGCCGCAAACAAACGGCTCCCACGGCAAAGAGACACCGCACGTGAAAGAGAGGCGGAAACACGGACGCAGAGCACGGACAACGAAGAAGCGGCACCCCGGGCATGAATCCAGCACTGCAGGCCCTTCCCATGCTTCTGCTGATGCACCACCAAGGACGCAACGTACCGCGGAGACGCAGGTAGGCACACACACAACAAGTGCACGCAAACAGCGCACACAGTGCAAGGGCGGAAAAAGCGGACAACCCCCCACCAGCGCGTGCACACTACACATCCACCATTGCATCCACATATGACACACAGGCCAAATCCTAACATCGCGGAACACATGTGTACACACCACCTGGGACTAGGAACCAACCACCCCGTCACGGCCCCAAAGCGCCGATGACGCCGCCACACATGCGCACAACGCAGAGGCCAACCGCAGCGCCATGCATGCGTCGCACACAGACACAGGGACACAACCAAGCAGCACACACATCAGCCCCACCCCGAACGCACATGACACGTGACAGGCCGGCCACAGACATGTCCCCAACGCCCAATTCACGGACAACACCCAACGCCACACAACCGACGCACACATGTCAGTGAAGACACGCAACTGCAGGACACACCCCAGTGTAACAAACATGGCGTAGCACACAGCGGCGGCAACACCAACTAGGAGAAGCAGGGCCCCTTCGGGAAGAGGAACGCCAGTACCACACTGAAAAACCCATACCACCCTGCACATATGAACAAGACACATGAAACGGAACACCAAAGAGCCCGGGGACCGACAACAGGTGGCCCAAGAATAACATCCACACACAAGGCCCAACGCAGAGCGGAAAGGCAGGCTGCCGCCCACACAAGGGAGAGCAGACAGCACTGAATGACCTTCCATTCCAACTCCGAAACCACAGCCCTACGACAGAAGCCGGTGAATACAGCCATTGTCCAAGAATAGACCAACACAGGCATGCCGAGGAGACCGACCACAGGGCAGATAGCGCATATCACAGAAGCACACAACGGACGGGGAAGAAAGAAGAAAACACTCCCCCATGTCGGCCACATGCAAGTTAATTGGAAGGAGTCACACAGCACTGACCTTGAACTGTCTGAGAAGCATGTGGGAAGAGGGCCCGTGTCCTCCAAACAAGCCAACAGAACACAAGTCCTGTCTCCCTACGACTACACAGAGCTCACAGCAACCCCGGAGCGTGCACATTGCAGACTGCACACACAGCCGGAGCACGCCACCTCAACGAACCGCTGCGAAATGGCAACCGCAACACACCTACCCAACTACGCCGAACAGCTCAAGCTGTACAAAACCAACACGATACATACATTGGGATGCGATCTCCTGTCCCTGCTGAACGTAAGTTACCGATTGACTTACCGCATCACATTGTTCAGCTGCGTCATGCCCGTCTTCTACTGTCGGAGGTGTCCCTACCAGCATCCCGTCGAGATATGCCTCTCCAACCCGGCATGTCTGAAGGCGGACCTGCTACCACTACTCCTCCCTCTGGACGCACACGACAGGGCCTGCTCTGCCTATGGGGGCATGGCGTATGTGGCCAACATCGCACCCGCACTGAAATGGGACCACTGTGCCTCCACACGACGGATCATCGAGAACAGCTACATCGAATGTCACCCAGCATGCCCCATCATGGTCCTCCAAGGGACAACCTACGAACAACACCTTGACAGCCACCATCCGCTTCATTGGCTGGCAAACATGTACACCACCAATGACATGGAAGCCCTGCTGGACGGCATCGCATACCTGACAACCTGTAAATACGTCGGACCACAACGCAGGTTCCCCGAGTGACCTATGAAGTCCAACCCCGCACCCATGCTCAGCTTCCGCACGGACTGGCCAGTCACCACCACAACAGCCATACCAAACGACCGGCAACTGTAACCACACCATCAACGACATCGCCATGACATCGGATATGACCGGGACATGCACACTGTTCCCCATCACATCCAGGAACACCGCATGCATCGTGGGAGGCAGTGGCATGGGCTCTGTGTATCGCACCCACATGGACGGAACTGCACGAACAACCAGGACACGACATGGATCCAGCGCACATGGACACACACACCGCTCAGTGGACATGAATAGGTCGCCTGGAGTCTGTGGGTGCTGCACCCCTCCCACCCCCGCCCCGGGAATCCCATACCAGGACCTTTGCATGGACGACAAGTGCATACAACAACAACACAACCCCAGTGACTGTGACATGTCCAGTAACCACCACAGTGCAACAACAAGTGGCACGCCGCTGCATGCACGCAAGCACATGCCCTGATGTCATCTCACATGCACGCGTGCATGAGGAACAACCGCAGCAAACCTGTCACATGGAACTGAGATGGACTGTGCCCATGATGCCGAGCGGTCTGGTAGGCTACATGTATACCGTCTGTGTCAAAGTCCGCAGCTCCGCAGCTATACGTAAATGTACATTAGCACAGCCTTGGCCAAGCAGATGTAACTCTGAAGCCCACATCCCACATGCAACAGCTAATCACATGTAACCCTACACCCTATCCCATTTGTAATCATGCTCAGTATATCCTCAACATGTGTCCCGCTGCCAGTAGTGTCCACTATACTGCATCACAGAGGACAGAAGACTCAATATAATGTTTGAAACCAAAACTGTCTCCGCTGACTCATTTCACAAGTACGAATGAGAGAGGATGAGAGTATGTGAAGTACACGGCAGTCGTGACATGACCATGTAGTCCACTGGTATTGGATGTCAACGCAAATGAGTAGCACTACTGTGGAAGACACACATGTGTCGTGTGAAGTCGTATGGACGCAGTGCTCAGGTGGGTGGGTGCGACGGGTAGATGCGCACATGCCAAGTTGGAGCACGCCGTGTTGGGAGGGGTCATGAACAGTACACCACCGCTTCCCTGGGCATTGTGAGAGGACACCTGTCAGGGGGAGTGAACACGTGTGTGCACAGCAGCCGGGCACACGTACAAAGCGGTACCAGGCGCACCTCAGCCCACCCTCTGTGGACAAGCTGGATCCTGTTGTGCGCCCGCCATGCCCCTTGACAAGGCACACACAGCCCCAGTCGACCAGGTGTAACCCCAACATAGTCAATCCGCACAGGCGATACAGGGCACGGGATGGCAGTGGAGCATGGTGTGTGTGAGGTCTCCTCGCGCTCCTCCTGGTCATATCACGCAGGCAATAGAACCTCAACGTCTAGCATGGCACAAGTCAGATGGAAGTGTAGGGGGACGCACCACAGCACGAGCAGCACTGACGTCACGGGAGGTGGCTCGCACCATCCCATCCATTGCCCATCATACCAACCACGACACATGCCATTGCGACTAAGTGCAAGCGCGTGCGCCACCACCCCCGAGCCCTCCCCAGAGAGGCCAAAGAGTGAATGTGTGGGCCAACAGCCACAGACGGACGCGGCCTGGCCGCAAGGGCAGCCACAGCCACTGGGTGTCGCAGGTGGCGGATCCGGAAGGCGAAGACTGTGATGCATAGTCCATGCAGGCCGGGTCTCCATTTGGGGCACCACGCAGGTGGACGGCGTCCCGCCACACATCATACCCTGAGACAGCCCACTCGTGCAACTGGACCCACACATACACTCCTTGCCCTCTCTGGTGCGAGCTTGGGGCTGCCTGTGCAAGCGCTAGCCTCGCAGGTGAGCATGCATATTGGGGGGCGAGGGGAGGACATGAGGGCTGGGGCGAAGATGACTGTATCACTGTCAGTTAGTACAAGGGATGACCCAGATGTGGAAAGGAAGAGACGTGTCCCGTGTGTACTGCAACTAGTCGCCAATCCAACTACCCCCCATGTCCGGAATGTAAGCCCGCACCTAGGCCCGCCCATCCGCCACATCGAACATACCACCAGCACGACAACCTTCCCATTCGAAACACTGACTGGGGGTGGCGACCAGTGAACAATCATGTGTAGCCTACCCACGCGTACATGTGGGCCCTCCATGATCCATGTCACCTGCGGCAAAGACATGACATGCGCAATGAGGGAAGTGAGGAGAGCTGTCCGCCCCATGCGCAGAAGGTGCATCAGCTCCACAGACCCAGCAGCGAGTCCAGCAGGGGTCACATGTGCAGGGGCAGCTGTGCCTGGTGTGAAGGCACATGCATATAGACAGCACATCGACCAATGTGTAGTCTGCTCACATCCACAGTCCATCATCATGCGGACATAGGAATTGAACACAGGGCAACACATCTTAGTTGGTGCACCCACCGTGACCAACAATGCGCAATCATCGACGTACCCGCCGTGTGCATGGCCCCCCACCCAACGGAGGCACATCCAGTGCCACCATCCCACACACACAAGCCTTCCACGGAACATGCTGTGTCCAATGGTCAGTACAGAGTCAGCGCCCATCTGGTGGATCCTGAACAGGAGACACATGCACACACATGCCAGCTCCCACTATGTACGTCTGCCACCTGGCACGTGCAATGTAACCTCTCACCTGTGACGTGTGACTGCAAGCACACAGCCGTCTTGGCATGGGGCTGTCAATGTGGACACCAGTCAATGTTTCGGGAGCTGTGATCCGTACAGTGCTGTACATAGGGTGCAGTGCTGACACCTACTACTGTCTCATATCCCCTCGTGCCACAGGTCCCACTTGTATTGGCCGCTCAGCCCGTGCCCACATCGTCGTCGTCGTGTGCCATACTCATCCAGCCTCGGAAGCAGTTCCATGCTCAGCAGACACTCATGTTGCCGTGGCGTTGCCGCTTGACGAATATGCAGTCAGTCCCCATCAGCACGCCCCGCAAGTCATTGGGGCCTAGATCCCCATGTGCATGCACATGGCAGTGGTATGTCTCACTTGCCATTGCCATTGTTGGGAGACCTGTGTAAGTGTATTGTGGCCGTGCCGTCCCAGCTTGACAGCTGGGCTGTGGCTCATGTGCTTGCTCAGTCATGTCAGTGATGTGTATGCGAAATTGCTATGTGCCGTGTTGCTTTGACATGTGTCCTCTGCCATTTAACCCAGGCGGAGACCGAACATTGACCGCCCATACCAATTGCTGGCGGACATGGACGATACAGAGGTAATCAGGAAGTTTCGGCTGGACAGGCCAACTCTGCATCGACTGTGTGCCATGTTAGAGCCCCATCTCCGTCCCCGCAGGGTGTATCCGACTGCTGTCACCCCCACGGCTAAGGTGATGGCCGCCATGCATTTCTTCGCCACTGGGTCATTCCAGCACACAGTGGGCAGTGGAGGAGGGATGTCCCAGCCCATGTTCAGCAAGGTGCTGAGGGATGTACTGGCAGCCATGATGCTGTACCGAAACAGGTACATCAGATTCCCCAGGGCTCGTGAATTGGCGGCAGTGAAGGGTGCATTCTATGCCCTTGGCAGAATCCCACACGTCGTGGGAGCCATTGACTGCACACATGTTGGCCTTGTTCCACCACAGGCCACTGAGCACCTGTACCGCAACAGGAAGCACACGCACTCCCTAAATGTGCAAGTGGTGTGCCTTGCGGACATGGTGATCACCCACGTGTATGCCAAGTTTCCAGGCTCGGCACATGACGCACACATAATGCGCAACAGCATCTTGCCACGACTGATGGCCAATCTGCAACAGGATCGTGGCTGTATTGTCGGTGAGTATGTGGAGTGGTGTAGCGTGCTGGTTGTGCGATGCTGTCCCCTGTCCAGTTGGAATAGCAACGGTTCTCTGTGTCCCTCACACCCAGGTGACTCTGCGTATCCGAATGGGGCATGGCTGCTCAGTCCATTGAGGAATCCTCGCACCCCAGCAGACGATCGATACAATGAGGCACATGGGAGGACCAGACGTGTGGTCGAGCGTACCTTTGGCCTCCTCAAGTCCAGGTTCAGGTGCCTGGACCGCACCGGGGTGCACTGGCGTACTCCCCACAGAAGGTGTGCCAGATAGTGGTGGCGTGCTGCATGCTGCACAATCTGGCCATTCGGAAGCAGATCCCCCTCATTGTGGATGACGGAGATCAACCAGGGCCCCAGCCCGCAGACCAGGACAGCTCGAGTGAGGTGGACAGCGGAGAGGAGGAAGCTGGGAATGTGCGCCAGCAGCTCATCGCCCGCTACTTCACTTGACGGTGAGTGTCCATGTACGACGGATGATGTGTCTGTATCTGTGCAGGTGTGTGTGTGCTGTGTCAGGGTGGCCGTATGTTCACTGCGTGCAGTGTGTCAACGCTCCATGGCCAGGGTAGTATGCCACTGTTGGTGACTGTGGCATTGTGCCCTATTGCTCTGTGCGATGTGTGTACATTGCTTGTAGTTGTTGACATGTACTGTGTGATGGGTGTGTGACACACTCATTGAATGTGCTCCTGTTCTGTCTCCCACCCCTAGGTCCCTACAGGCCCTCCGGATTCCATTGCCATGCCACGCATCAGGTGCCTTTCCGCCCAAGGTGGCCGTTGTATTCCGTACAAATAAAACACAGGGCACAAACAGCAGTTAGTGAAAAAGGTGCATTTATTACAAACTGTGACATGTGATTGTGTGTAAGGTGATGACAAAAGTGGTGCGTGCAGTGACAATGAGCTGTCGGTCATGGCTGCGTGATGATCAGGGTGTACCCACTGGTTCTATGTCCATAGTCCAACACACACATGCCATCCAGCTGGCTGTGTGGAGTGGGATCGTAGAGCAAGTCAATGCAGTGGCTGGTCAAGGAAGGCTGGCGGAAGGCTGGCTGGCTGCCTCACTTGCGACTGGAGCGTGCGAAGTCCTCCCGGGAGATCTGTTTCCTCTTCGGACGGCCCCTTCCACGTTTGGGAGGGGGGTGTGTGGTGGCGACCTGCTGGTGGTGGGTGAGGTGTGCTCACTGGCTGTGGACGCAGGGGAAGTGGACACTGCTGCCCGACCCTGCGCCCTAGCAGGTGGTGGCGGAGGTGGTGTTGCTGGCCTTGCCTGTGACCCCACCGCCACCACCAGCTGGCCCATGAGGTCCACGAGTTGGTCCATACGGGACACGAATTGGCCCATATGGGCGTCCATGGACCTCAGCACCCCCAGCACCTCCCGCGTGTCAGTAGCAGACCTGGCCCATTGTCCTTGGGCCTCTTCATAGGCCCCAAGGACTCTGGCCATTTGAGGCAGGGCATGGCTCCCAGGGGAGGCTGGCGTTTCCCTGACCCTGCTCCTCCTACCAGTCCTGCTGCCACCGGCCTGCCCACTAGCCACATTGCACACCACGGTCCTCGCTGTGGCTCCCAGGGTGGATCCAGTCGGCCGGGCCACCACCTGCGCTGGGGCTGGTGCCAGCGAAGACGTGGTGGTGGTGGAGGCGGTGGTGGTCGGTGCGGCGATGGTGGCGGTTGCGGCAGTGGTAGTGGCCGCAATGACCGTGGGTGTGGCCGCAACGACAGTGGCAGCAGGGGACTGGGACTGTTCAGCATCCCTGGATGATGGGTTGGTGGGTAGGAGGGGTCCTGGGGAGCGGCTGGGCCCTGCCACGCCAGATGGGCCAGCTTGGTGGTCCGTGTCCGAAGAGGAGGACAGATCCTCCAGATCCGTGTGTCCTCGTTGGGGGCTTGTGGGCTGGCTGTGCTGGCTGCTGTCTCCATCCCCAGCATCCAGCAGTTCGTCACCTGTGGAGAGAATGAGATTTGTTATTGTGTTGCACCTGGCGAAGTATGTATTAGTCGTCTGACATTGGCAGTTCGTGCAATCTCGTACATGGGTTTCCCGGAGGCGAGTGTGTGGCTGTGGCATCTGTAGTTGTGTGTGCTAGGCAATGGGACTGTGTGCTGTGCACATGTGGCATGGGACGGATTGGCCATGCCGATGGGTGTGTTGCTGTGCCCCTACTCATTGTGACTCTGGTGTATGCGGGCTCCTGGCCCATCCTGGGTCTGGTTTGTACTTTGCTTTTGGTGTTCAGATGGGACGCTTAGGAACGCATATGGCAACATGGGGGCCATGCCCCAGATTCGTATTTGGGAGGGGATATGCTTTTGGGGTTCAAATGGAACGCTTAGGAACGCATATGGCAACATGGGGGCCATGCCCCAGATTCGCATTTGGGAGGGGATATGCTTTTGGGGTTCAAATGGAACGCTTAGGAACGCATATGGCAACATGGGGGCCATGCCCCAGATTCGCATTTGGGAGGGGATATGCTTTTGGGGTTCAAATGGAACGCTTAGGAACGCATATGGCAACATGGGGGCCATGCCCCAGATTCGCATTTGGGAGGGGATATGCTTTTGGGGTACATGCTGTGAGCCATGGGTGCCGAACGTAACATGTGTTGTGGCAGCATGACAGTGCATGGTCTGAGGTGTGTGCATGCCTGACATGCCCTGCATATTTGCTGTCTGTTGTGATTACTGGACATGGCATTGGACGCATCGTTATGAGTGAGTGATAGTTGTGTGCCAGCCAACGTATTGCAGTTGTCCCATCTCCTTGGTGTGCGTGCTGCCCTGTGCCATGTGCATCACTGCAGTGCTCGGGGGGGTGTGGCCCATGTTGTGTGTTGTTGCTCACAGTGTGTCGTGCGCTTAATTGACTTCTGGCACATGGTTGGTCATGGGCATGTGTCTTAGCGTGACTGCTGTATGTGTGGCAGCTGTGCGGATGACATGCCTTTCATGAGACTGGGGCTGACGGATGGGATGGATGGTATGTTGTATGTGCATGGTGTGTCTGTGAGTTTGATGGGTTCAGTGGTGTTCGTGTGCATTTATGTTGTTCCGCTCTGTTGCGTCTAGTTTTGTTTGTCTTACATAGGCGTAGTTGTGGGGTGTGGGGTTGACAGGCAGTGGGGGCTACATGGACAGGACTTCAATGGTGTTTCGGTTGTGTGTGATGAGTTGCACAGTGGCTGCCGTGTGGGACTATATTCAGTGTGGCTTGTGCATGCAGACGTGGCTCCTTGGGTGTTGCTATGTCTGTGATGGGTCATGTGGGGTGTGAGTCTGTTGTTCATGTCCGTGTGCACATTGTTCACTTGTTCGTGACGGTGGGCGGTGCTGCGTGTTCGTCTGCTACGTGACATGTCCCATGTGTTGGTGGTGTTATGGTCCTCATGCCTCCAGTAATCCAGCCCTGTCCAGTTTCCCACCTGCAAGTTGTTCGTGCGTGCACTGTACTGGATGCCACATGGCTCTAAGCGGGGGTGCTCCATGTTGCAGGTCTGTGGGGGTGGGGGGGTGTTGTGGGTCGTGGGGGTGGCTGTACACCCACTGACACCGATTGCTGTGGACCGTGATGTCTGCCTTTCGGCTGTCGTTGTGCACTGCGGTGGCTGACACGTGGCTGTGGGGTGTGGGGGATGCTCCTCCTTGCTGTGCTGTGGGACTGGGGCCTGGTGTGTGTTGTACTTGGGCTGTCCACCGTCCCACCCACTGCACTTTGTGTTCCTGCCACTTACCTGTTACTTGTCGGTTAGTGCAGCTGTGGCGGACACATGGGTGTGG